>FMBT01000165.1:0-50232 GCA_900095095.1 Fragilariopsis cylindrus CCMP1102
AGAATATTATCTTCTTCGTTACTTTTTCCAATACCTGATGAAGAAGAGATAACAACCTTTTCGCGATATCGTAATAAGTACGAGTATTGTTTCCTAATAGCATCCAAGCGTGGATCAAAACTTTCATGGCAAGTCGATACAAGGTCAATACTTATATCATTGGGCAATCGGCTATTAATTGCTCGTCGTATCTGCCAATTTTTTTCTTCTTCTTCAACTCCATCGCTTCCACAATTGCTGTTGGTTGTTATGTGCGGTAAGAATACAGCAAGAACCTGCCCACGAGCATGAACTCCACTATCTGTGCGCCCTGCAAAACGAACTTTATGAGTTTGACGATCTAAATCAGTGTAGAATTCAATCGCATCCTCTAGTACTTCTTGAACTGTGGGAGGAACTACTTTTCTGAAGTTAATCTTGTTCGAGCGTGGTCGTTTCCCCAGAACCCTTATCGGATCGTGATTATCGGTAACATTAGATGTTTCAATAGCAGTTGAAGAGGATGACGACGATGAAAATGATGATTGCCGTTGAAATCCTTTATAGTTAGTTCCATCGTAGGATACAATTAGTTTGTATCGTTTCAATTCTTTCATGATTGATTCGGAACTCAATCGAGTATATGCTTATAAAACAATTAGATCCTACAGCAATGATATCAGCAACTTTTATCTGATACTGTAGCATACATAAAAATGAAGGGACCTACGAGCTACAGTAGCTATTTCCTCACAAACAAAATCAATCGAATGAATCAATCGAATCATCGAAGATTCAGATCAATCGAATAAATCAAATGTTTTGATAAAATAATGATGCGAGGATAAAGCCTGTCCGCTCGTCCGCTCGCTCAGAGATGAACACGACGACTATGGTCCTTTTTATTTTATCTCAACGTACTAGTATTACCGGTAATTTGTATTGTAAGGCTTATCTTCTATTTTATCTCAACGTACAAAACGGTTCGATGTAGCTAGTAGAGTACAGTACTGTACAATAAGATTAGATACAGTAGACTCAAAGTACTGAAAGTACACCACATCACGAAACTAAATAAGCTATGTTATTGTGTGTTGTGAGACCTGTAATCTGAAATCTGTGATCTTCATTATTTTAATTTTACTATTCCAGTTTGTGTACTTAACAAAAGAAGAAAAGGAAGAAATGGGAATATTCGGAGCTGCAAAAGAGGCTGCAGAAGAAGCTGCAGAAAACGCAGCGGCTGATGCTGCGTTCAACGAAGGTAGGCTTGACCAATCGATCAATTAACACGTCAACCATGTCAACGCTGGAATCCCTTTCTCTCTCTCTCTCTCTCACACACACACGCACATACGCACACGCACATACGTACAATGTCATCTCTCTCTCTCTCTCTCTCTCTCTCTACCTACCTACTACAGGTGGCTACCCCGGATTGATGAAGTACAAGATGATGAGAACGTACATGACTGTTAAAGAAAAATGCTGCTGTGCATGAAGCGCTAGTCAGTAATAAATCATACCAAAAGGAAAAGGAACTCTATATCTTGGAACAATTAGAAATTCATACTAGCCACAAGAATAGAGAACGAGATACAAGAAGAGCACAAGACCATTATGATTCAAAGAATATCTACGTGCGAATAAAATTCAATATTATATGTGACCGAAGTTGTTATTTAAACGTATATAATAATCTTAGATCTTCGTTATTTTAAGCTATGGTACCATACTTTGTATTCTAAAGCATTCTATTCATAATCACGACATTTCTATTGCAGTTTTCTTTATAACACCGGAATTAATGGGATGGTAATACGACGAAAAAATTTAACATTGCCTACAGGTAGTGCAGCAATCATTGGGCACGAAGGATATCAACGCCTTATGCAACAGGTGCACTGTCTTTTGTAAATATGCAAGTGTAAATAGTCAGACAGATAAAATGCTTATCGTGCTGAACTCGTTAACTGCAAGAAGTGAAGATAATACTAGTTGCCTATAACATCATACTGCATCGCAAGTTTGATCAAACGCAGAGCGAAAGCAAAAATTCAGCGTACATTGTACATATAAAGTAAGTTATAATACTGTATAGAGATTACTATGCAACACGTAAGTGCCAGCCCATTACTATTGGCGAGATACAATTATCTTTCGTGGTAATCCTTTTTATTCTATTAGTAATTTATCACAACAAAACGAAACTATTTTTTCAGTCAAAAACAAGTGGAGCAGCAGTCGCAAGTCAATTTTTCACACTCAGCTGTTAGCACTTTCAAGTTGTCTTCACGTAGCAGACAGATAGTATCTGGCATTGATCCAGAAAGCTCATTGCCCTGCAGAACCAGATCCGACAGTGTGCTCATGCTTCCAAAACTAGCTGGGACTGTGCCAATCAATTTATTGTCGTTAACAATGAGTTTCTCAAGTGCTCCAAGGTTTAAAAGCCCAAGAGAGAGCCTCCCTTCGAATTGAGCTTGGCTTATATCCAATTCCGCTAAACTAGTAAGAGCATAAAGTTCGTCGGGGAGTATCCCTCCCAGATTTGAGTCGCCAATACGAAGCTCTTTTAATGACAAAAGCTCGCCAATCAAGGATGCCACGGTTCCGGACAGTTTATTTCCATTCAAATGCAGGAACTTTAAATTAGCTAAGCTTCTATAGATTTCCTCTGGAATCGATCCAAGGAGCATATTGTTTGCGAAGGAAAGCGCCTCAAGTGCTGCATATCCACCAATTGTATCCGGAATGTTTCCAGTCAATGAATTTCCACTAAGATCCAACTGTTGAAGATATGTAGTGTTTCCAACATTGGTTGGGATTGGTCCTGAAAGCAAATTGCTCCCAAGATGGACGAATTCAAGCGGACTGCTTTCGAGATAATTATCTGGAATCGTTCCTGTCAGTTCATTGTAGGGGAGTAGAAGGGATCGTAGTTGTGTAGCATTGTTTCCGAACGCTTGTGGTAGTGTACCTGTTATCGTATTATTAATAATGACAAGGTCTGTCATGTCTGACAAGAGATACATCTCCAATGGAAGAGTACCAACCAGTCCGTTACCATCCGCATTTGCTGTGTGATAGAACAGAACAGAATAGAACAGAGTAGAACAGAAAAGATGACGACAATGGACACAGGAAAACAAATTAGTAATTCCGTCATAGATTTCGTGAGAAGGAAAAATATTTTGACAAAATACAACATTCGAAAGATATTCATACACGCGATATTATTATCTTCATAGAAATTATCTTGATCATTTTGCTACATACCGAAACTAAAAGATGACACACGTCCATAATCATTGCAAGATACGGCAAACCAATCACAAACATCATTGACTAGCCACTCGCCACTTTTGCAGTTTGTATCACCAAGGTAACACGAGTCCCAATTTTCGCCTTCAGTGGAAAAGTAGAACGTGACGCTCGCATATCTATCGTCTAGTTGCTCCGTCGTGGTAAGTTCTGATGTGTATGGATCTTCCAAAATATATTGCGCCGCACGATATTGCGGTGAGTTCTTGTCCTGAAAGACTTCCTCGCCAGAAGTAGGAATGAGAAATGTTTTCATGAACCGTGACCATTGAATTGTGGTTGGTTCCTGTGTAGTAGAAGAAGTAGGAGCATCTGTGGGACTGGTTATCGGTTGGGGAGATCCATCTCCCGTCGGTTGTAGTGGTGGAGGAGAAATAGGTACTGGAGCAGGAGTAGGATCACTTCTTGTGTTTATACTGCCGTAGTCAAGGAAGAATGGGAGAACGATGGCAACAATAGCAATACATGTCATGATAACACACGCGGATACAATACAATACAATTTACAATTGCGTTTTTTGCTCGTCTCGGAAAAACCGTCATTCGCAGCTTTGTTATTTCTCTCTCCTTGAGAGGATATCACTCGAGGAGCTCCGTTTCCTAGCGATCTCTTGGATAATTCCCTGTTAGATGGGGGTGCCCCAGTTTGGTATACCTCATTATTTCCTGCGTCGGGAAATCCTCTGGATCCTTCGCTATAGAGCATGCTGTCTGCTCTTTCTGCTTCGTCTAATGCCTGAAAGACATCTTGATTTTCATCATTCGTATGAGATTCCACATCGACTTCTTCAAATGATGCTTCCTCTTCTCCATCATCGTCCTCTTCAGCGAAACTGTCTTCATCGGCTACTTCGATCTCCACAATTTCTTCCTCATATTCTTGTTCTGATTCTTCGTTTATGATGTTTTCACCATCATTATCTATACCTATATTAGATTCCTCTACTTTTGGTACCCATGATTCATCTGATAGTTAGAGTGTCAAAATGGATTACGTGTTTGTTGAGTGCATCGAATTGGTTGTGTTAGTTACTATGGACTGATTAGGGAAATAAGGAAATGTTGGAAGCAAGTTTTCCCCGCGAAAGTCGCTTTTAGTTATCGTTATCCTTACCTGGTTTTTCATTTTCTCTTCCGGATTCTGCGTTCGGTGAAGGTGGATCTGGTTGTGGTTGTGGCGTGGCAGCTAACAAAGAATTCCTTTGTTCCTCCTCCTTGAGGGCTTTATACTGCGATAACCGTTCTTTCAAAGTACCCGAGAGCGACATCTTTTTCGCGTTGTCCAAATCGTCCGTCTTTTCAGGAAGGAAAATTGGTGACTGTGGATCGTCTTCTTGTTTGCCGTCAATAGTGAGACTTCTATCTGAAGCAGAAGCGAACAAAAATCCTCCCGTCTTCTTGCCAATTGACAAAGGTTTCTTTTGCATAACCGTGTTCCTATGTAGCTACTAAGTTAGTAGAGGTTCTATACCGCTTACAAGATAATAGAACGGAAGTTGAATTTGTGGTGGCAATCCCGGATTGTTGATGCGTTTAAAGTTTTAAATGAGAATAAGAAGACTATTATTTGATGACTACTATTATTAGTGTACTAGTGGTGAGGTATTTTCGAATTTACTGCTACCGCGTAAGCAAATTGCCGTAACAACGATTCATTCGATTCTTCAAAATCTGTAAATTTTTGTTGAACTTTGGTCGCGCCAAATAAATTGTAAACAAAAAGTTGTAATAAATTTCAGCGATATAATCCAAGACGGGATTCATTAGGACTAAATATGGACAAATATTGGACTCATCTGATTAGAATTGTTGAAAAGCAATTGCTGAAGTACAGTACAGGCAGTAATACGAATGTGACGTGATGTGATTGATTCTATTGTCGGACAGTATCATTTCATTCTTCTCTCAGATTTGATTTGTATTGATTCTCACTTTCCTTCCTTTTTTGTTCTACTCTACCAGTCAATAATGAAAGGGACGTGACCCGTTTCACGATATTATACCCATAGTGTGTTGTTTAAAATCAATATTATTATTAACAAAGATACGGTAATCTAATAGTACAGTATTATTAAACACCTGAGCTGTTAAAAACTGTTATTATATATATGTAGAAGTTAGATTTAATTACGACTTCCCTGGAATTTTTCCACGCTTACACTACCTATTTTTTTAGAATTAATCACAGTGTCACTTTAGTTCAATCTCATAATTAAAGTGGGTGGGGAGTTCGCAAATAGGTCACTTTTCATTTTATGCAAAATTCAACTCCAAAAAGAGCAAGGTAGTAGTCTATCTATACATAAATGTTATTCCTTCTACACAATGCTTACAATACATGTGTTGAAGAGACTCAGAATATTACAGCCTAATCGGTAGCCATTGAACAGTTATTTTTGACGTCAATTTTATAGGGTCACTATCAACAACTCAGTTTAGTCCAGTGCTGCCGCTTTCATTATTGACTGGTACGATGCAAGGAAGCCTATTCGTTGTGCATTATAATTGGGTTGTTTATTCTTCTCTACCGCTGATCACAGGCACAGGCGATACAATATATAATACATAATATATAATATATGATATATGATGATATATGATGATATATGATGATATATGATATATGATAATATATGATATATGATAATATATGATATATGATATACAATATACGATATACGATATATGATATTTGTACAATCTGCAGTACATATGCAGACTCAACTCACTTGACTCACTTGACTCATTTGACTCACTCAACTCATAATAATTATTAGTATTGTCTTTTATTAGGTAATATTGTAATACTATTTAGTGTTGTACTTGGTTATATCTTTAGTAGAGTCTTAGAAGGGTCCCATTGTTGATGGTTCTCTTTAGAGTGTGTCTTTCAAGATGAAAAATCACATCACTAGAACAAATATGTGGAAAGTAACAGAACTGCTACCAACACAAGATGGGTAGTGATAACAGTCAAATAATTATCCAGTTCTTTTTGCCTTCTCAACCATTGGTGCAAATCAAGACGGTTATCAATTAGATTTTTTAATCAAAAAAGTACATGATGCACAACCAGATAGGTTGGGCCAGAGTACTGCACAACAAAATATATTGTTTGGATACACTGAAACCATTCATAATATTACATTGGATTGCTCATTAACTATCTAGACAGAAGCGCTTTTCGCAAACATACAGAATATTTCTCAATTATACTTAAAGTCAAGAGATATTTTTATGATGCGTTTAAAAAGAAATACAGACTGCAATACAGCATATGCTATATTCAATATGCCAAAAATAGGAAAAACTACACTGAAAAAAGCCATGATGTAGCATATTTATATAAGCACATTTAGCGCACAAATTATGGATCTATTATTTGGATGACATGAGTACTGTGTATCAAATGATTGTTTGCATGTAGGTTACATATAGTTTTATTCTTCTTGATTACAACATTATTACAACACTTGAAATATTCATTGCTGCCTTCTACACTCTATTTTATGGAACATTTATTCTTCGCAATTGTTGCAACAGCTGCACGTTACTTCCTTGCAATCCACTGTGATTATTTGCAGGTCATTACGGCCATCTCCTTTCCTTCTACACGTCGAGGGAGAAATAGCACCGGTGAAGGAGTTTCGATCAAATTTTAAGGTGTTACTGATCGTCAAGTCATTAATTGCCACATTGGGCAAATCACCGGAGAATTTATTTCCATCAAGCATCAAGACCCGCAATGTTCCTCCTAAGGCTGCCACTGAGTCCGATAGTTCACCCGTCAACGTGTTGTTGGACAAGACTAATTCGGTCAAGAAAGGAAGCGTGAAAAGTTCGTCCGGAATGCCATCTGAGATTCTTGTACCGGTAATATGCAGTCGTACCAAGTTTATGGCCTGTCCAACGGCTGATGAGAGGGTGCCTTGTATTTCTGTACTGCCACCTAGGTACAAATTTTGAATGCTACTCGAGTAGATCTTATCTGGGATTTCACCAGATAGTCGATTCCCGGTCAAATCAAGGGTAGACAGACTAGGCAACGAACCAAAATCTTCAGAGATAGAACCCGAAAATCGATTATTGTCAAGAAAAATTTGGTATAGTGACGAAATCTTGGTCAAGGACTCGGGGATATTCCCATTAAAATTATTGTCTGAGACCATAAATACTTCCAATGGCGAATTCTCTAAGAAATCTTCAGGGATTTTTCCACTGATAGAATTATTCGACAAGATGAAATGAGTGACTTGGGTCAAATCGCCGAGTTTGTCGGGCAATTTTCCTTCAATATTGTCGTTGACGGCAGCAAATTGTTGTAGCTCGGTTAGAAGGGCCAATTCCGAAGTTAGGGTTCCAGTGAGGTTATTTCCTTGAACGTCGCCTAAAAGGAGGTGGACGATTAGAAGAAAATGCAGGTAAAAGAAATTAGGATACGAAAGTTGAGAATATAATAAATCGAATGTTGTTTTTTTACACACCAAGACACTAGCTGTCGTTTAGAGATTCAATTGAACTTTTTCGATTGTCCTTCTTCTCATTATCGATTATTATTCGTCGCACTTACTGAAAATAATATCTTTGACACGGCCCGCTTCGTTACAGGTAATCCAATTCCAATCACAATATGTGACGTTGTCAGTCATCCAGGATACTCCATCCGGACATTTATCAGAGTCTTGCGAGCATTCAAGCCAATATTCACCTCCCGTTGAATAATAAAACACCGCAACCGCATAAAAATCTCCTATCATTGCGTCATCGGTTATGGTTGAGGTATAGTTTGCGTCATTTGCGATAAATTCGACAGCTTTGTATTGAGGCGAAGTGGAATCCTCCAAGACAGCGGATCCAGATACCTGCAAGGCAAAGTCTTTTACAAAAGTTGCAAAGTCTTCCGTGGTAGGTTGCAAAGATTGCCCGGGCACGATTTCGGCGGAAGGAGAGAGAGTAGGTGTGGCTGGTGTGGGTGCAGGAGCATCCGTTTTAAAATTAGGGTCACCAGGGTCTGTAGTATACTGGGGTTTCACGTATAAAGGTACAATAATTGCGGCAACTGCTAAACAAATAAGAATGAGAATTCCAAAAACGACAACCCAATGTCTCATGCTTGAAGTTCCGGAATCCGTCCCATCCTTGGGTTGTGACACGTATGCTGAACGGGAGCTAGCAACCTTTGGCGAACGTTTAGACATATCAGATGCCACTCCTGATGGCTGACCAGCAGAACTCACACTAGCCTGACGACTTGCCATATTCTGTGACGATGATACGTTCTGCTGCATCGGACGAGTAGTCGAACCGCCTGCTGCTGTCACCTGACCAGCAGAGGACCTAGTAGTACTTGCCTGACGACCACTTGACATGAATTGTGATGGTGGACGATTCTGTTGCATCGAACGAGCAATGAGTTCTGACTGGCTTAGAGGAGCAGTCTGTTGCACTGAGGAAGATCGAATCTGGCTGTTGTATTGAGGAGAACTAGATGCAGATAAAGGATCTTCGACATCATCCACAAGTTCTTCCTCATACTCTTGATCATTATCATCCGACAACATCGCGGATCGTGGTTAGAATATCTATTATTTTCGAAGTCTTATTTCTTCTTCTCAAAGACAAGCAAGTAAGTAGCAAAGTAGGAGGCGAATCGAAATAAATCCAAGTTCTCGAAGTGGTTTATATCTCAAAAGTAAACGCAAATAGATTAAATATGGGAACGAATGCTGTCCTAAAAAAGACGAAGGAAAGCAGTGTCACAAAAGAACATTCAAAATTTGAATTCGGATGACAAAAACAAGTCTTGGGGATTAATGATAATGCGCCAAATTTGTGATAGCTGGATTCTTACATAATAAATTTGTCTATTATTTTCGTCGATTGTGCTGTTCTACCAGGTACAGTACAGTAGGAATGCTTGGTTTAGTGGGGTGATTTGATAAAAGAGGGAAGTGTGTTTGGACGCGCTCCCCCGTTTGACAATCTACCCTTTTGACCTTATTAATGCCGCGTGGAAGTGTATTAGATTCGACGTGTAAGCACTTCATCCACCTCCTCCATCGATTCGTTGTTACGTACTATTTCATCAGAAACGGCACAACAAACCGTTCTCTTGTGTGTGATGTGATGGACGAGAATGCGACTGAACCTCTTTGCCGTGATCATATCATCAAAAAAAGAGTCGAATAATTTTCTTTAGCAAGACCATTGCTGAGATCCCATTAGCTAGCTAGAGTCAAATAATTCAACTATATCACAAATTCTAGACGACATCACACAAGAATGAGGTTCACCGCCGCATCCGCCTTCTTGGCTTTGGCTACAGCTAACGACAAAGTTTATGCTTCTTTCTTCAAATCGTCACTGTCATCATCAACAATAACCCAAAAATATGGGCTCGACATTAGCTCTACAGTTAATCCAATACCCAAAAGAAATGGATGGTTTGTTAGTACTGATTTAAGAGGAGGCGCTATGGGTAAGTTAAAAATCTGATAGTACAGCCAGTAGGTGTTTTAAAAAATATTATTTCGACACGACGACCTTGTTTCTTAAAATTTTAAAGTCATGTCAGTTGATATCAACGTGTTTCCAATCGAGTGTTTTGTGGTTCCTAACTAACAGATTGTCTTCTTTCTCTCTGTCTTTCACAGCAATAGAAGGGGAAGAATCGACCAACAAATCAAGGAAGAAGAAAAAGAAAAAGGTCGACAGCACCGGCACAAAACAATCAACGGGAAACAAAAAATCGAAACCAAAGAGTGCACCGTCGAAAAGTGACAGCGATTTATCCATGGCCATTTTGGGTGGATCATCCGATCGAAATTCTATGCAGGTTTTCACTTATTCTGGTGAGGAAGGTCACTCGGTAGTAGGTATGACCGAAACGGCCATGATGGAGATGGGATTGTTCGAAGGTGACACTGTTTCCATCAAAGGTAAGCGTGGAAAGAAAACTATGGCAAGCGTTGCAGTTTTAAGTGAGCAAGACGTATCAGCCCTATCGGACGGCAGCAGCGATATTGCGGCAATCGGTATGTCGAGTGACGCTATGAAAAATGCCGGTGTCCGAGCTGGCGACAAGGTAACGGTTGCTCCAGCTCCAAACGTCAAATTTGGCAAGGCGGTCCTTATTTCACCCATGGCGAATTCCTTGAAACTAGCGGGTATCGATGAAGAAACTATGTCTGACGACAACGGTGATGAGGTTAAACTATTCGAAGATTATCTTGCTCCATATTTTCTCAACAAGTTCAGAACCCTAACTCGAGGTGATAATTTCATTGTCGATGGTCCCAAGGGGGAACTCGAGTTTCAATGTGTCGAAATCGACTCAGTAGAAAAAGACGAAGACACTGCGTGTATTGTCGTCGAGGAAACTATCATTGAATGCGAAGGAGAAGCCATCGAAGAAGAGATTGACGATTTAGAGAATGCGGGGTATGATCAAATTGGTGGAGCAAGTAAGCATTTGGCCGCCGTGCGAGAATTAGTTGAGCTGCCACTGAAACACTCAGAACTTTGGCGCAAACTCGGAATCAATACTCCTCGTGGGGTCCTCTTAACAGGTCCATCGGGCTGCGGAAAAACTGCGATGGCGCGTGCTGTGGCTGCCGAAACTGGTGCCTACTTTTTTGTTATAAATGGTCCCGAAGTTATTTCGAAGCGTGCTGGAGAATCTGAAACAAACCTTCGACGAGCGTTCGAAGATGCTGAAGCGAACGCTGAGGACTACAACGGCGCCATTATTTTTATCGATGAAATTGATTCCATTGCTCCAAAGCGAGAGAAGGCCGGTGGAGAAGTTGAAAAGCGTATCGTTTCACAGTTACTAACGCTAATGGATGGAATGAAACCTACATCCAAGGTGGTCGTCATGGCCGCCACCAACCGTGCATCCACTATTGAGCCGGCTTTGCGGCGTCCTGGTCGATTCGATCGTGAATTAGATATGGGAATACCCGACGAGCAGGGTCGATTGGAAATTCTTCAAATCAAAACTAGAGATATGCGACTGGGCAATGATGTCGACTTGGAGTTCTTAGCCCGAAACACTCATGGTTACGTAGGAGCAGATCTTCAACAACTTTGTATGGAAGCTGCCTTGGAGTGCATTCGAAGCAAGATGGGCCTTATCGATTTCGACAAAGATCAAGTGGACAAGAAGATTCTAGATAGTATCGTTGTAGAAGGCAAACATTTTGACCACGCCGTGGGCATTGTCGCACCTTCTTCGCTGCGAGAAAACCAAGTTGAGGTTCCCGATGTGAAGTGGGAAGATGTTGGTGGACTTGAAGACGTGAAAAGGGAGCTGCACGAAACTGTTCAGTATCCAGTAGAACATGCCGAGAAATACGTTAAATTTGGAATGAGCCCCAGTAAGGGAGTTTTATTCTACGGACCTCCTGGTTGCGGAAAGACACTTCTTGCGAAGGCTATCGCCAACGAAGCTGGAGCAAACTTTATCAGTATCAAGGGACCAGAATTGTTGACACAATGGTTTGGAGAGAGTGAAGCTAATGTTCGTGAACTCTTTGACAAGGCTCGAGCCGCTAGTCCGTGTATTCTTATGTTTGACGAGATGGATTCGATTGCGAAGACTCGTGGAAGTGGTACGTTGCGATTAGACGGAAAACTGTTCTTCGACAATGATTTTTTCTGTAATTCTCAAATTTTTGTTCGTTCTTGCTTTCTTTTTTGGCTTACTCATGCAGGTAGTGGCGGAAGCAGCGAAGCTGGAGATCGGGTGATTAACCAAATTTTGACCGAAATCGATGGTGTTGGCGCTCGTAAGAACGTTTTTGTGATCGGTGCCACCAACAGACCCGACATTTTAGACCCCGCCGTTATTCGTCCAGGTCGTTTGGATCAATTGATTTACATACCGCTGCCCGACTTTAAGTCGCGAATGGCAATTTTTAAGGCCTCACTTCGAAAGGCACCTCTAGACCCCGCAGTTGATATTGAAGTTTTGGCACGATCGACCCATGGATTTAGTGGAGCCGACATTTCGGAAATTTGCACAAGTGCAAGTAAGCTAGCTATCCGAGAAGCAATTTTATCGGCCGAAGAAAAGAAAAAAGAAGCGGAATCCGACGAAGATGACGACGACGAAGAAAGTAGCAGCAAGAGTAGTAGTGAGAAAACTGAAGCCGTGGGCGAACAGATGTTGATCACTAAACGGCATTTCAATTTCGCCATGAGTCGAGCCCGACGTAGTGTCACTGAGAAGGATCTTGTTTTGTTCGAAGAATTCGCTGAGAAACAAAAGGCAGGGCGTGGTGAGGCCGCAAACAACTTCAAATTTGGCGACATCAATTCAAGCGGTGCCGATGGGGAAGATACGTTACCAGAGGAGGACCTATATTCATAGAAGAAAATGGAGTAGAAACTACACTAAAAATTATACCTATGGTGCTAAGTTTGGCTTGCTGATAATACATACTCTAGGCGACGAAACGAAAAATATCTTTGATAATTGTTTATTTTGTTTGATAAAAAGTATTCAGTGTTTGTAAACCTTCATAGATTTCTTTCATTACGATTACAAACTGATTCTAATAAAACATAGCATTTGCTGTATTATTTCGTCACAAAGTTTCCAGAGGTTTCCTTTGACTGGTGAACTTATGTTGAATGAGCTTTGGGTGTAAATTAGCCAGTATTTATAGCAGAACAAATAAATATACTGAAAACCATCATATCTATGTTTGGCCTCCCACATGTTAGAGTACTTCTTACTATGTAGAATTGATTAGTAAAGTTTGAATCTAACAACTACTTAATAAAATTTGAATCTAACAACCACTATATTTTAACTTTTAATTGCTGCCCTTAAAACCAAGATCTCTATAGTAGTACAGTAGTAAATTAATACCACAGTTATATAATATTATATATGTTTATCATTGTCACATATATATGTATAGGGATCCAAGGCTTTGCTCTGTACATGAGCACAAAAACCTTGCCAGCTAGAAGACAGATGAACTGAAGAAGGGACAACATAATATCATTTTGTAGAGATTATGATTGTTTTGTTGTTATAATAATAGATCCAATATAATGACACATCATCCACAGGACAAGATTATATATAATAATTGTGCATTTATGTATGTATTACTATGATGATGATATATAGGTAGCAGTATCTAATGATAAATAAATTGATGACTTTCAACTCCTACTACACTAGTAAGTTAGGTCTGCACCCAAAGGGATCAGATACAGTAATAATGTACAGTACACACTAGAAGTAAAATAACATTAATGGGGGGTAGAAAAGGGGTTATTCGTTTTGAAAAGGAGGGAGTAAAAAAAAGAGTCATATTTCAGGGGTAATAATACCGTAACGGTACTGACATCCTCATACATAATAGGACGGAGGAAATTGTGTAATGCTTGATGTCGGACATAGCACACGTGTATAATGGGTCTTATTGGCCACCGCAAAAGCAAATGTGTATTTTCGTCTACGTCCGAGACAAATGTGTCGATACAAAAGTTGTGTTCTTTAAAAAAGACTACAATATCAGTTTGAAGTTCCACATAGTTAGGGTTCTTGTAATTATTCATAGCAAACTCACAAGCATAAGTCATCCATTATCTCTTCCTTTCCGACTGGTAAAAAGGGAAATTCGGACCAGAAGCGTATATTTGACTTTGTCACCAGACAAAATATTAATAATACTAAAAGATCTAATACATATATCAACTCCTCAAACAAAATCATCTTCATCATCGCCGTCATCGACGTTCTCTCGTACGATAACATCGCTCTTTATACATATAAGTCACACTACACTACAATACAATACCTAAATTATGGCTAGGAAAACTCCTGGTGCGCCCTCTAGCAGGTCGTCTGGATCTAATAGAGAAGTATATCTGACACCTCAAATTGAAAAGCAAGCCAAACGGCGGGAGGGTCTTTGTCCAGCTCTCCTGCACGAGGATCACTTAACATTGTCCCAGAGCAAAAATGGTAGCGGGACAGCCGCTATCACTAAATCATATCAGACCAACACAAAACATCTGACGTCGGTCATTCAAGATTTGGAAAGCGATGCCGAGGAACTTCAATTTATTACCAATAGTATCAACAAATATCTTGGTAAGGTAGTTGATGAGAAAAAGAAAAAATCAGACCTGATCGGACTTAAGTTCAAGCCGAAAGGATGCACGTGGGTCTTAGAGATCAACTCCGACGTTGGAGCGCCAGATTACATGATAACAGTGGTTTGTTACGCTAAGGGAGAAGGAAATGGAACCACAACCTTCGTCGTTGACACCAACCTGGTAGGCAAATCCAGCGATTCGCTAACATCAACATCCTTGCCTGGCTTCCGAGAGGCCAAGGGTGTTCTAGAATTCACCGCTTTAGCTGTTCGAAAGGGCGTGGTGAGATGCGAATTCCCAGTGTATCCAGAGGGACTTAAGGGAAAAACATTTCGAGAGATTTATCAATTGAATGCTAGGGTAAGCATAATAAGAGAAAGAAAAGAAGAAATAGTACATATCAGTTTTGTTATCGTTGTCGTGATTTCATTGTGTATTATGTACTGTATATTGTGTACCATTTGCGAGTGAAAAATAAATTGTGAGTTGGTGATGACACCGCTCGACATAAACATGGTATCGCAAGTGGTTTCGTCTCCGAGTCAAACGCAAAAGTATCAGATTACTCAACTCATCTCCTGTTCCTGTACTATATTTATATTATTTTTTAATTCCATGTCATCTTATCAAACATATGTACTTATGTGACAGCTCAAGTCCGGTTCATTCGCTACGGTTTGCAGAGGAACACATCGAGCAAGTGGAAAGAAGGTTGCCATTAAATGCGTTCTTCGAAAGGACCTCCCACCGAACGATGACGCTGCCATTTATGATGAAGTTTCTATCATGTCATCCCTTTCACATCCCCATATAGTTCCACTCATTGACTTTTTTGAAGAAAAAGACTGTTACTTTCTTGTCATGGAACTCATGAGCGGAGGTGATCTCTTTGATCGTATCGGAAAAAAGAAAACCTACTCTGAGGAAGACGCCCGGGAACTATCGATAAAAATGCTCAAAGCTATGGCCTATTGTCACGCGCACAAGATCGCTCACTGTGACATGAAGCCAAAGAATCTCTTGCTGATGAGCGAAGATAACGATTCGTACATCAAATTGGCCGATTTCGGTTTTGCTGCTCGTTGCAACACACACAAGTGCTTGACAAAACAATGCGGTACACCCTTTTTCGTTTCACCGGAAATTCTTATGAGACAGCCTTACGATCAACAATCAGACTTGTGGTCCGTCGGATGTATAATCTTCTTATTACTGAGCGGAAATCTGCCATTTATGGGAAGAAGTCAAAAGGAATTATTCCGAAAAATTGTATCGGGCAAGTATGAATTCAAAGAGGAAGACTGGTGCGACGTTTCTCCTGACGCCAGAGATTTGGTCCAGAAACTGCTGGTGTTAGATCCCGACGAACGAATTACATCATCGCAAGCTTTGAGACACAAATGGATGAGGGCATCATCTGATCGTTTGTCGCGTATCACGCTCCAAGGGACTTCGCAGAGATTAAAGACCTTCAATGCCCGCATGAAGCTGCGCTCGGCAATGATCGCGGTGGATTGGGTCAGTCAGTTGAAACGAGCTTCTTGGGGTTCGAAGAATCGTGTTCGGGAGGATTGATAGTCGTCAAATATACAAACATCACCACAGGCAACGCATGCAATGCAACCAATACGACATGGTGCTACGATCGATTCTCTCAGCATATTTATTCTACAAAATTCTAAGACTGTTATGTAGAGATTAAATATGGCATGCGATAGAATTCTGTAGTGTAGTTAGGCATTTTTAATAATCCACCATGAAAGTCGCATTTTTAACAAAATAAAAAAGGTTATAGCTACTGCAGGTTGTTAAGGCAATTTTAAATTGGCGTGAATCAATTATTAATTAATTTTTTGCATGCTAATAGTATTGTAATCTTCTCTTCCCAATTCAATCTGTTGTCGATGCTTCGAGCTGTAGTTTCTCCCTTTTGCATACATAGCTAGCTAGTTACTATTCGTTTCGCGACCTGCTTCTTTTTTTTCTTCCTCTTCTTCCAACTTTTCCGTGAGGCCACATCGCAAGTCATCTAGGATATCATTGATATTCGTTTTGCAAGTTTCAATTCGAGATCGCAGATCGGCCTGACCACTATTCAATAGTTGTAATTCGCGTTGATCTTCTTGCTTTAGATTGCTTGCGCGCAAACATTCCAAATGAAACGCCGCCGTCAATTGTAGTTTCTCTCTTTCTGAACTTTGCAATTCACATATCGATCGAACGATAGACGTTTCGAATTTTTTCTCAGTATCATTTTTATTCTCGATTCGGGTGGATACCTCGTCTCGAATCGCCATAACGGTATCACTAAGAACGGAGAAGGCAGCCGTAGCCGAAAGACAAGCGGGAGGATAATCTGTCAATTTTCGCGATAACAATACAGTCTTTAATTTTTGGTCGAAATGTATATAGGCTTTAACTCTATCCTCCTGGCATTTTAATACCATTCTTAAAAAATCGACTATCGGAAGATCCCGAAGACTTTCTCTTAGTTTTTGTTGTTGCTGGATGGAGTTGTTATTGGTACCAGCAGTTACTGCAGTTGTTTCCGAAGGGGAAGAAGATTGTTGAGATGACTCGACAGAGGATTCTTTTGAAGGAGCAAATAAATCGATCGTTTGTCCCATGTTTTTCATTTCTGCGGGTAGCGGATTGTCAGCTCCACCCCGACAGCAACTTTGACCTGCTTCCCCCAGACTATCTTTATCGCCGCAGTCATGATGTTCGTGAGGAGTTCGGTTCGACAAAATATTTAAAGCATCGCGGATATCGATCCCACCCAATTGATGTTGCGCAGTAGCGTCATTGTTGGTGCTGTTCTCCATTGCTGTATACTGGTTAATTAAATGTGAGTGCAATGTACACAACAAACCTTGTTATTATTAATAATAGTTCAAAACTGCTTTAATTTTGTTCAATAATTCTCTTTTCTCTTCACTTTTCTTCTGTGAACTTCTTCATTGTTCATCGATTTTATCTTAAAAATCAACCTTATTTTTGAAACGATAAATAAGTATTTTTTCGCGCGCATACGTCTGGCCGCCAGCGTCGCCCCTCATCCTCCAACCATATTTATTTTTTCGCAAATTTTGTTTTATTATTTTCCTTGAGCTTCACCGCTGAACATCAAAACATACGCTGCAATGAATGCACGGTACACTTGAAAGACAAACAACACAACGGGTAGTTACTTTTACATCGAAGAAATCAATAATAGAATAATAATTTTAATAATAATAATAATAGTAATAACAATACTAAAAATAGCAGTTAAAAATAATAATATTAAACCATGCCCAAGAGAGGAAGAAAACGAAAAAAGACGCACACACATGCGGCAAACGACGAGAATGTAGCAGGTACCTTGATGAATACGGATCTTGTCAAGGTTCCCAAGTCTCTCATAATCCGACGAGGGAAATGTGAATCGGTTGTGACAGATTTGATCCAAGATCTTCGTAGACTAATGATGCCATATACTGCTTTGAACTTTCAAGAAGATGCAAGTTATCGCAAACTCACTCTTACCAAGTATTGTCAACATGTTTGTCTTCCGCTTGGGATCTCCCACATTATGGCCTTCTCACAAAATCAAGATCGGTTAACAATGAGAATTGCAAAAACACCCCAGGGTCCTACCCTGACATTTCGCGCACATCGGTTTTCCCTATCAAAACACATCCAAAAACTCCAAAGACGTCCCGTTAACACCAAAAGCTTACTGGAAAGTCCACCGATTGTTGTAACCAACAATTTTGGTGATCAAACAGCTCCACCACAGATCAAACTTATGAGGATTACATTTCAAAATATGTTCCCTGCTATTAATGTTGCTAATGTCAAATTAAAAGATTGTCGACGAGTAGTCCTATTCCATCTAATCGAAGAAGAAGAAGCACATGATGGGAAGTCATCATCGTCTGCACCAGGAGAAGAAACTTCACCGGTTGTACGGCAACGTGTCGAAGTTCGACAATATGCCATCAAAGCCACACCGATCGGTATAGATCGTAAGGTCCGAAGGCTTATTCAGTCTAAAATTCCCAATTTGAACAAAGTTCAAGACATCGCCGATTATATTGCAGGAAGCGCGAACGCTACAACCAGTGTGGATGCTGCAAGTGATTCGGAGCCAGAGGATGGTTCTAATGCTATAGTAGAACTTGCCCAAAATTACGTCGGTAAAGGGAATAAGAGTCAGGGTAAATCGGCACTTAAATTGGTAGAATTGGGACCGCGACTCTGTCTCGAACTTATCAAGGTCGAACAGGGTTTGGGCGAAGGTAACGTTATGTTCCATGCGCATGTGAAAAAGACACCGGAAGAAGCTAAGGAAATTCAAGAAAAGGCGGAAGGAAAAATTAGACAAAAGAACCGACGCAGACAAGAACAGGATCGTAATGTGGAACGAAAACGTAAAGTACAAGAAGAAAAGAGAGAAGCGAAGAAAGAAAGAAAACAAGAGCGAGAGAATGCTGCTATGGATGATCTTCGAAATGCTACTGGCGATGATAACGATTTGGACGATGACGAAAATCTATTAGACGACGACGACGTAGATGAAGAGGAAGACCCAATAGATGATGCTTCTATCGACGAAGAAGATATCGATAATTAGCTTAATTTAGGTTTCGTACGTAATGTTGGGTGTAATATACAGTATTAGAAATGTGCCTTTAGAGTCTCTAGTTTATTACATATATACTTAGTCGATAACAGCAGACTAAAATCGTTCCATTTATTTTTTCCCCGCAATGAAACTGCTCCGGATTTCTTGCATCAAGATACAGAGTATTACTTTGAGGACTCAAATAATTTGCTATCCTAAGCTTCCCTCACAGCTCGTACTCCCTAATTTTTCTTCTTCTATCTTTTTCATGTCCAACTCACGGGGTAGGCACTTAACGCCCATCGAGAGAGGCTGAATTGCGGTTCTTGCTACTCTTATCTTTGCACATCTCTTCCTCGCTACTGTTCGATTGGCACCGTGTAGACGTTTTGTGGTGAAGTTCATCGAGTTGAAGTCATTAGTTGTCGCCGAGTAGTTTCCTTGCCGTACTGCCATGGTGGTAGTGGCCAGAAACCGATCATTACATTATTCGTCAACTTCAACAGGCTTGCGTTTATATTTCAAGCTTGACATACTACCTTCTAAAAGAGTACTGCTACTTTCTTCCATACAAGTTGCACTACAACAAGTGCTAGTATCATCTAATCGCTTTTCAAGTCGAGATGCAAAACGCACCGATATTTCTTAATCAATGGCGACTTCATTTTTTGTTCCATTCCAATCGCTTACGCTATCTGAACAACCTATGGGTAGAATGGCATGTGCGGAATGTATTGAACTATCATTGTCGTCATCATTGTCGTCGTTATCGTTATCGCCCTCGCTATTATTTCCCTCCATCATGCTGTAATCAAAAGCTGGATACAAATATTGCTGTACAAAGATGATGTGTAGTTCGATCTACCTTAACCGTTTCCGTATTATCGTTTCCACTTACTGTAGCGATTATAGCTTTACCACGCATCATTACATTGATTCCAAACTACCAGCTCAATATAAAATATTATATTCGTTTCTTGACTTTTGATAGTCAAATATATTTCACGGAGTACGGAGAGGGGCAGTATGAACGCACAATATAAGGAATAGGAATTCATGTAGATTTAAATCAGAAAATGCTTATTCGCACCGTTGCGAGCAAATACATGCCCGTTCGTTGTTGAGTGGGTTAGGATTGAGGATGCACAAGACTACGAAATGAAGTATATTATTAACGACAAAAATCAGAGATTCGATTCGCTTTCAGATTTATGGAAGTACCATGCAATTATTGTTTTTTAAGTCGCCAAAACTTGTACTACAGTAGTAGAAGAATGACATCATGCGCGATGTGACATAAATAATGATATGTTGTCTACTGTACTTCGAAGTATTTTTTTTTACTCATACGGTACGCTATGCACACTTAAACACGAACTACTATCACTACTTCTTACTACTAGTACTTCTAATTAGCCTTAATTTTTTCAAAACTTACTTAGAGGTGGAATTATCAGATCAAATTTAAGCTCTTTTAGCGCGATTACAGTAATGAACTCTTACCTACTTTATGGTAATACTTTGGGGTGTACAATGTAACAAGAAGCAAATAAATAATAGGACCTATAGCTATTTCGCTTGTTGGTACAGTCGCTCTTGTATTCGATATTGCGCTTTGTTCATCATTAATAGAGACCAAAGAAAATCAACGAAACCAACCGAGTAGAGTTTAATATTATACAGTATAATTAATACGATGTCTGGTCTCGTGCCAGCCGATATAGCTGCATTAGGAGCTGGTGCATTTTTTGGTACGATGTCTAATGTCGCATTTCGCATGTCGAAGAGATAAGAAAACAGTTTATTCTTACCATCGAAAACATGTCTCTGTTTCTACTCTTTGTTGCGTCTAAACAATAGGTGCTTTATCTCGTTACCAAGCCGGGAAAATTGCAAGTGATTTCATTGCAACGAATCCAAAAGCATACGGCAAACTAACAGGATGGCAAGTAGTAAAAACATAAGCGTTATCTCTACTTGTACTAGAAGTTTTAGGAATATCGATTTTTTCTGTATTGGGATCTAGAGGATCGATCCCAACACCCTCACATCATATTCGCGCATTTTGTTTTCTTCCGTACTATGACATCGCGAAAAATTACCCGTAAATTAAAAACACACATCTTAAGGCATACTGCTGGGCTGAATATCAGCGGAAGTTTCCTTCTTGGCGCAATCTACGCTATGCCGACCATTGACGTCGATAAGATTAATCAAATTCAGTCTAATAAGCCGTGGGAACGATTTCAAGGGCTATCTCCACGTGCAAAATTAATGCTTGGCGTGGGATTTTGTGGGAGGTGAGTACTGAATACAATGTACGATTTTGGATTTTTCTTTTAAGAAGAGTCCATACTGTAAACAAATAATTTAAGCGAACTATCTCATTTTCTATCGATATAATAATATCCCTCGGTTACGTATTGCTTGTAGCTTCACTACTTTTAGCACATTTTCTTATGATGTCGTAACATGGATGAATGAAGGCCGTTTGGTTCGGGCGTTTTCTTATGTAGCTACAAACAATATTTGCTCTGTAGCAGCTGCCGGTTTTGGCATGATGGTAGTGAAGAAGATTCTGGGCGCTAAAGCATAGACTAATCGATTTCGGTGCATTATAAGGAACTATTCAGCAATACAATTTTTTTTGATTTTTTCCCCCGCTGATTATATTTTAATGACAGTATCATACAATACTTCTGGCTACAATTATAGGGCCGAACTTAGCGTGGGGTGACATGTGCTGAAATTCATTTTCTGCTAGGATGGCTGTGACTTTCAAACCTTTTTCAATGGGAGTCGGTAGACAAATCGATGGATATACTATACCACGAAAACTAATTTTTGTTACAAGAACAGATAAATACATATGTAGAGATAGATTAGGTTAGGTCATGTTTGTACCAGTAATTTATGATGATCCCATCCGACTACAATAAATTATGGTGCACAACGATAACTTACCGGTTGACTGCTTTTTCATGAAGCATTTCTCCGTTATGCGAAAATTGAATCATCGGCAGATCTGCAATAGATAAAGGTACAAACGATAAGGTTGTTTTGAGAAAACATTGGTTCGAGAGCAAAACATACATTTAAACGCAACAATAAGCGTCATAATGGTTACCTGATTGTTGTATCGAAACACCGATTATATCTCCATCTTGGCATTCTATAGGTCTCATCCAATTTGTTCCATTCGCATCGGAAGGAATACCTGAGTTTTGCTCTTTCTCTTCTCTTTCTGTATAAAATGTTCTGTCCTTCTTCCCGCTTACGCCGAACATGATGGTATCCAAGTGTTTCTTTCCATGAATTTCTATATTATATTCCCAATACGCAGCGTCCTGTTCTATTGGCGTCCCTATTAGACCCAATCCTGTTCCTTTCACAGAAAGACTTTCCTCGACAGTAATCGTTGGACTACTCATACGAACATTTATACACTGTTGTTTTGCAGTTTCCTGTGCAACCAACTCGCTTTCCTTTGCCGCAGCTCCCCCATCTTCGCCACCAAAACAGGACCAACAACAGCCCATATTGTAATTTTGTTGTTGTTTTGTGAGGGATGCCGGTTGCAATCGTTTGCAGTTCTACCGTACACAAAAAAAATACTGATAACCGAAAGTAAACTTCCTAGTGTACAAGAACTTCAATCATCTTCTCTCACGTTCAAATCTCGAATTCTAAAAATGCGCAACGGTAAGGTTTTCGCGGGTAACACAAACTCAGTACACATTCTACACACTCAACACAAATTAGTTTCGTTCATCACGGATTACATTTATTTGTTATAATAACCCCTACAACGCCCCCCCCCCCCCCCCCAACCCTAAGGAGTTAGAAAAGCTACTTAGTACAGTATGTAACCCATGACGAGACAGACCCCAACAGTTGGTTGTATTAACGCATTGTGTAGAAACTTTGTACAGTGACATTGATTGGTTAGTGAAAAGATAAGAACAATTGTATCCCAGGATTCAAACCAAAAACTTTTTTGCCTTTCGTGTGTTTTGGGGTCTCTCAACCCACCACTCAATTGATTCCACCAGAATGATTCAAGAGGTAAATAATTGTATTTCCAATACTTGGGAATGATTAACATGAATGAGTACAACAGAAGTTTCCTATACATGTATAGCGCTAAGTACAAGATGAATGTGAAAATTTGAAAGGATTAATTTGGTATGTTGGAGATATTTCTGCTGAAGGTGTAAATGAATGTATAAGAGTCAAAAAAAAATCACATCATGAAAGGTGCAAAGGAAGATAGAAGTGTGCTGCTGCAATCTAAATGAGCCAATCACTCCTCAGTGTAAAAAGTTCTATGAGCTAATCATTCTTATTGTAAAGTGTGATATCACAGAGAATCTATCGGTTTCAGATACAGTGCTAGCAGCAGCATCCACATAGCACTACAATCCATTACATACAATATTAATTAAAAATAGAAATAGTGTAGGGAGATGAGGACTAACCCTCAATGTATATCCCCATATTTTACTGCGTCAAAAAAAATCTTGATGCATACACCTCCTGGTAGATTTCAACTGTTCTCCATTTTAAGGTGGTATCAGTACATGAAACATTATGTCACCCTTGAAAAATTGCTCTAATTGGGCAGGTATGTATGCATGTGAGTGGCTTGAACACTTCAAAAAGAATCACATAAACTTGCTATTAGCCAGCCATTTCCATTCATTCAAAGAAATTGTAAAGAATAAGTAGTAGATATCAAAATGCAATGAGAAAAAATGTAGTATTGGATATTCAATATTTGGTGTGTTTCTATATATTTCGATAAATTCAGAAATATTTTGGTCTATTCAATAGTTTCTATAAGTGTTTAAGTACCCCCAAGTACGGTTTGTCATTCCTCTACAAGTACATGCATAACATAATATGCACATGTAGAAATAGTGTCTTCGTACAATGATTGATTCGATTCAATCCTCCCTATTTATTTATATCAAGAACCTTGCCACTCACGCTGCTGCTGCACTTTTTGGATTCAAGCAAGCGAGATCATACAAAAGGAATCCAGTCAATCGGGTGTCGTTGTAATTCTGGCCAGCACGAAGCACGAGGCGCATGGCCTCGTTCATACAATCCATCATATTCGACATATATCCGTTTTCCATATGGATTTCTGCAGTATTTATGAGAGTTTGTACAATGGATGAGGGTTCGGTATCTGATACGTTAATTTTCTGAATTCTTAGGACTTCTTTGAAGAAATGGACGGCTGAATCTAATTCTCCCCTTTGAAGATGAACTTGGCCTATGTGTTGAAGCGTCAAAACGAGATCTGTGTGGTCGGGACCGAGAGCAACCCTTTCAATCCGGAATGTTTCCTTGTAGCAATTCATCGCCTCGTTTTCCTCTCCTCTTTCCATGTGGATTGTAGCGATATTATACAATATGATCGCAATGTCGCGATGTTCTTTGCCTAAAATGGAACGACGAGTTTTGAGGCATTCTGAAAAACTACGCAATGACATTTCATGCAGTCCCAACTTGAAAAGGACAAGACCGATCGAATTTAGAGATGAAGCAACGTCAAGATGGGAGTCACCAAATGCATCTCTCCGAATACGAAGAGCTTCTTGGTATACGTCAAGACTTTTCGAATACGACTTGTTTTGATAGTGTACCAGTGCCATATTGGAAAGAGTAATGGCAATATTTGGATGAGAATCGCCGAGTGATTTCGTTTGAATATCCAAAGCTTCATTGTAGAACTTTAATGCAGCGTGGTATTCACCCATCTGCTTAGCAATCTGGCCAATGTTGGTTAATGTTACTGTAATATTCGGATGAAGGTTGTGCAACACGGCCCGTTCGACATCTAATCCTTCCTTGTACATGTCAAGAGCGTTATCGAAGTCACCCTGTTCGTAGTATAGATTTCCCATCTTGTTAAGAATGGATGCAACTTCGGGATGAACATCTAAAGCGGATCGTCCCGCGTTTAATGCGTCCTCGTAGAAAGAAAGGGCCTTATCAAACTGTCTTTGTTCGTGATAAATCTGTGCCATACATTTCAGCATGGTGCTGATATCCCGATGATATCGTCCAAGTTTGGTTACGGCAATTTCCATGAATTCTTGATAGTACTTAAGTGCCTTCTCCAAATCTCCTCTCTGATGACACGTTTGTCCAATGTTGTAGACCGTTGCAGCAACATCCAAATGGTCGTTTCCTAATAATGCACGCCTAATATGGAGTGCGTCCATGTATTTATCCAACGCTTTGTTATATTCTTCATTTAGGTAATAGCACCGTCCCGTATTATTCAAATACGTTGCGATTTCTTTGTCGTTTGGATCAAAAAGTTGTTCTCTTCGAATCTTCGTGGCTTCTTTGAAATATTCCATTGCTCTTGATGTATTCGACTTTGGTGAATGAAAATACAGCACACCGATACAATTAATTATCGATGCTATTTCTAATTCATCGGCAATTATTCGTCGATATTGAAGGGCTTCTTTATATGCATCCATCGCCTTTTCGAGTTCCCAATTCCTGTACTTGATACAACCAATGTTACGAAGAATTGAAACGATGCTAACTGGACCGGAAATTCCTGCGGCTCGTGCAAGGAATAGAGCTCTAGTAAAGCAGTCATTAGCATCTTCGTCGATATTAAGTTTTAAGCAAAGTATGCCCATATTAAACAGAATAACTGATGCTGCTTTGTCCCCATTGTCGATTAGTTCCAATACAACTCCTTCCATCTTTACGTGAGTTAAACAATTATCCATACCTTCGTCGTATTCGTTGGAAGATGAATTATAATTATGATTATTTGAAGATGATACCTGTTCATCATCGTCGTCGTCGTCGTTTGTTGATGATGGCGTTGATGATGGCGATGATGATGGCGATGGCGATACTATGGTAGTGGTGGCGGTGATGGCGGTATCGATGAGATTGGAATAGGAATACCCGAAGTTATCTCGGAGGCTGTTAAGGCATCTTCGAAAGTATTCTAAAGCGAGAGTGTATTCCATTAATTCTGTCAATTCTACACCTGTATTGTTCAAACTTGGTATCCTACCAATAGGATCGATACCATCCCCAACGTCATTCGAAGCAGAAGTACAGAGAGTGGCAGTGGGGTTGATATTTTCCAGTCCATCCTTTGTGTATTGATGATATCGATACTGATGATGACAATGCTGTAGATCGAAACAGTATTGATCATTCTTATTATTCTTAATATGATGTACCGGTATCAGACCATGAGGTTGATCAGCGTGAATTTCTTCTCCGACATGAAGGTATTGACTTTGAGAAGCATATGCATGTCCATGCCCATGCCCATGCCCATGTCCATGTCCATGCCCATGCCCATGTATACTTCCAACCATGCTGCTATGATAACTTGTATGTATACTCATCGATATGTTTGGTATGTGTAAAGGGATCACCCGGTGATTCTGATTGCGGATGTAAAAAGTGAGATATTCCTTTCAAAATATTGCTCAATACCCTGGTACAGTGTGTACTGATTAGATTAGACGTCTTGATCACTTTTCAATATTGATTTTTTTTTATGATGGTTGTCCTTTTTCTCAACAAACGTTTGTTGTTTGTTCTCGTCCTCAGTGGTGAGAAAGACGAAAGTACCGGTACACATAAAAAATAAGTCTTCGCTTTCATGGGTCAAACTTATCGTCTCTGCTAGTGAATACAAACTAGTATGAGTTTAAAGTTGACATTTATTGAAAATAGGAAAATTTTGATGGCTCGTCCAAGATTGAAGATCAGATGAGAGAGAATTAAAATGAGAAACAGACATTATTGTTCTTTAATTGTTTTTGAAGTTTCTATCAAATTTACGAATCAAGCTTAAATGTGAAAAACATCGCGGTTTTTGTTTTGGTTCGCACAAAAAAAGTCTGACAGGTCACAACAATATTATTGTTCTTTAATTGTTTTTGAAGTTTCTATCAAATTTACGAATCAAGCTTAAATGTGAAAAACATTAAAGAGAGCAGTGACTTGAGAAACGGTTCTTTCACTCTGTTTTTTTCTTCCCCTCTGTTCAATTTCTTCTGCATCACCATTGATTGCGGCGACTACTACTGGTGGTGGAGCTTTCTTCAGTGCTGCTCTATATCTTCCTAACCACTTTTCAAGCTGCTTTATCTCAAGCCCAGTTTCATTCATCATCTCAAGCTTGTCTGATCTAGTGGGGTACGGCTTTGCTATCATCTCAGCAGACATCATCCATGCCTCGAGGTATTCAACTGCACTCTCAGATAACCCTTTATTATGCGATCTTTTACCACGATTTGACTTAATTTTTTCCCGATCTTGACGTTCTTCATCACGTACTATTTTTGCTGTGGGAGCCTCCTTCCAATCCTTTTTTAATGCAGGGATGATTACAGTCAACATATGAATAACATCCGCCAATAAGGTTTCATTTTTTACATTCATTATATCATAAGGATCCGTAATATCAGCAGTACCCTCTGAACTAGCGGAATTTGCTGCAATGGCCCTCTCGAAAGTCGCGATCATTAGATTAGTAGACCCACTACATACACAACGAAACATCCTGTAGATAATATTTGATAACAATAATATAATAATAATCAAATAGTTAGAAATACATATGAAGTATAAGAAAAAAAGCAATGTTGTAAATCAAACTTACCCGTCCTGCGAACGACGGATATACCCTGGTAAACCGTGCATATGATCAACACAAGCTATTTTATCTAGTGGAAGCTTGGTGATTTGGTCATGGGTAACATCAAGTACCCATTTTGCAAATGGGTCCAACACGTCAGTCATCCGGATTCGAAATTCCGCTTCGTTGAATTCCTTATGTAGGAAAGGAGGGTTGTATTTCTCGTTAGAATGACTAAACAACATTCGACGATAACACTGCAACAATTGTTCTTTCTTCAGTCGAATTTTTTCTTCCTCATCAGTTTCGCCTTCCCCTTTTAGAAGAATAGACAACAATGAAAACATGTATGAGTAACTTAAATATAAATGATATATTTAAATGATAATAGTAATAATAATAGAACAACAACAACAATGACACTTACGTTTCTGTCTTTTTCTTGGCTGGTACTCTGGGTTACATTTCCGTTTTTTAGCAATGGCATCATTGGCGACGGGAGATGGCAAATGCATTACTAGCGGAAGAATAGCAGTGGCAGTAGCAGTAGCAGTAGTAACCGCTTCCGTTGTTGGTGTTGCTGTTGTTGTTTCTTTGTATTTGTCCACGTCTCCTGATGAGGAAGATGACGAAAGAAGATTCATCGCTCTTTTCTTGGTTAAATATTCTTCCATCTTTGCACGTGCCTCACGTCGTTTCAATATCCGACAATATTGTTTTCCATTCACAAATGTTGGTTGTGGTGAAGTATTAGTAGGGGATAGATATGGTGTATTTTTCTGTCTCAATGCTTTCGAGGCTTTAGCTACGGCCTGTTTATATGTGATTTGTATCCATCCTACTACCACACCGCTGGCATCTGTTGTTGACGGTTTAATAAAACGTCCTGGTGGGCTTCGTTGTTGAGTAAAAGCTGCAACTACTTGCTTTGCTATCAATTTCTTTGTGTGCTTTGGACAGTTTCGATATAGAGAAATATTTTCTCTGAGCAACGTACGGAACCAAATATTACCTGGATGATATTCACCCCTTCCACGACCACACAAAACGTCCTTTTTTATCAGTTAGCGAAAGAAGTGAAGTGAGCAAAGCGGATTCATTCATACATTTAATATTAAATAATCTTTAAGAAAAAGAAAGACAATATAACTTACGTGGTCATGTATTTCTGTAATAATGTCATTGTATAAAACACCACCGATGATAGCGTCGTTGTTATCATTTGTTGCTGAGTTTTTCGGTGTAGTAGTAATCTCAATCGGGTTTACATCACCACCAAAACGACCACTACCACTTCCACTGCTAATACTAGCGGTGTCATTCATATTGTCGCCCTTGTTGAAATTGGATGACGTTGACGACGAGTAACGAGAGGTGGAAGAAGATATAGAGTTCATTTTATTTATAAGCGAATCAAAAAAAAATGGGAAATTCAATTCAATTCTCTCGTTCGTAGTATTGTAGTATGAGAGTTAAGAATGAATGAATGTGTAGACTTGTTCGAAACCACAAACTACTCTCAAGTGGTTTTGAATAACTCTCAAGCTGTGTCTTGCTTTCGTCGATACATGTTCGGTCAATGAATATGGAGGTGTCTTGTGGGTGTCTTGTGTCTACCACTCCCACTGCCTCTCCTCTAATTAATTCGAACATTCTCAGCATTCCCATCGCCTCTCCTCTAATTAATTCGAACATTCTCAGCATTCCCATCGCCTGTCGTCTAAAATTCTTAACAAGAATTGTTAGTCACAGTTCAAAAATCTCTGAAAACTGCCTAGCTTAAGTAAAAATTGTATACTGTCCATGACTGGAGGATCCACGACTGATGGAGTGTGCTTTCATTGAGGACAGCAGAATGCTATGTAGAGAAGTAGATGATGACAAACGTGATTATGTATTCTATCGTTGTCAAGAAAATGGTTGTTCTTATGCAGGTACTCAGCAAACTGCTACAATTCGTAAGCAGAGATTCTAAGTACAATTATTATTAATAATAATAATAATAATCGTAATGATAATGATAATAATAATCGTAATGATAACATTAATCGTAATGATAATAATAATAATAATCGTAATAATAATATAATAGTATACAATACGATATGAATTGAATTGAAACACGTAATAATAATAGTAGTAATTATTAATACAATACTATACAATCGTAATAATAATGTAAAGATACTTACTATTTCGGTTTGACGTAACAAGGTGCAGTTTCCATATCAATTCCGGTCTTGAATTTCATTTCTTCATTCCATTCCATTCCATTCCATTCCGTTCCATTCCATTCCGTTCCGTTCCATTTCATTTCATTTCATTTCATTTCGTTTCGTTTCGTTTCGTTTTCGAATTTTCGAATTTTCGAATTTTCGAATTCAGAGTTTCGATATCAATTCCGATCTTCAATTTCATTTTCATGTTGGTACTCATTGTAGTTCCAGATAATGTGAAGATAATAATAATGAAAGGAATTATAGTTGGTTTGTCGTACATAATGATTTAGTCTTCCAAACATTATGTTCAAGTCTTTCAAACATTACAATCATTATACGTACCAATTATAGTCGTATCTCATACATAGCATAGTCGTATCACATTCATAGTCATATCACATCCAAAGTATGTTGTCGTCACAACATGGGGCCCCCCATAACAGATGAACCACCGATCACATCACATCAAAATAACCACCAACCACAACACTGACTAAACACTAAGAACCAACAACTAAATATCAATCACGGCAACTCAGCACAAAGGGCAATGAAGATACAATACAGGGGGGCCAAATTTCCCTGATCGTATCAACATCCTAAGCATCAAAGAATCTGTGCAACTGTACCTAGCTGTCAATTAGTAGGAGAAGTGTGAACAGCGATACACTTTCACAAGCCGTAACATTTTTTTTTTACTGTACAAGATTTTTTATTATTTCAAAAGTGATGTCGGTGTAATTTGAGTGCGTCGGTCAGGAAATTCAAATTCGAACCTGGCGCACGAGCTAAATCAAATCTAAATCCTGGCGCAGCTCGTGACCGATATTTGGCGTATTGTGTGGAATAGCGACGATCATACAGTTAAAAATCCGCCCAATTCACCCATCCGTTCTTTCTTGAAAATAATAATTTATCGCGCACCTATGCAGTAATAAGCGAAAAATTCCTTTATATCAACATGAAAATGGGATTGTATTGAATCGAACCTCCATGGATATCAATCTATAAATGTTGAGAAAGTGCCATCGTGGGCCTTGATGCTACTAGTGCAGTCACAGTTATGTCGTGCTACGGGATTTGGTCAAACAGCCTGAGTCACAGATTTTCGCACTGTGTTGGTCCTAATTCTAATAGTCAACTACAGTACATGTATGTAGTAGATATTTTGTGGTGGGAAAGATGACGGTATGTCTTATCTCCTACAAAGTAGAAATAATTGCATTACTACAATTTATGAAACGTTATACTACAGTTTTCAAATCGTTATCCCATAATAGGAGTGCGCCCGCCCATGTATAGGCTTGTAATGGACAATTATGGTCTACCAACTACATATGGCTAAGTTTTGGTCAATAATAGCTAGAACAAACTTGATAGATGGAAAGTGTTGTATAATGAATGAAGAGAAGGATTATGTATCTGGTTTGGGGTGAAAGACCTAATTTTGGATGATTTTTGGTTGATTCCAGATGGTTGTACTAGTGCCACGCTAATCATCTAATTTTTCGTAAAATTCTGCACAAAAAAACTGGCAGGAAATCAAGTCTTATCTCTTGATGGGTGTGTATTCAACCAATAGTAAAAGCATGTTCTAGCTGTCAGATCCACCTAAATCAATGTAACAATGTCTTCCTATTTGTTGTCTTTAGGAGGGGTTTGCTTTTTTAGACTTAAATTTTTTCCTGATCTAAGACAACGAATGGCATTGTATTGTGATGGGTTGATTTTTCAATGATCTATAGGCGTGCGGCTAACATTCTGCACCATTTCTCACAATAAATGCAAATATTCCAACTGTTTGTTTTAGTTATTAAGTAGGGAAGGGCTTATAGCGCTGTAGGTATGGCCCATACTACAAAGCAGTCAGGGCGTATTTTATCTTAATAAGAAGGCACGTGCTTTTGAAAGGGCTTACACTCTGTTGTCTCAAGATGGGCGCTAAACTACCCTTAAATATATGGACCCCAAAGTGGCCGTTTACTTACAGCCATAACCGGAATCCTGTTAACAGGATTCTGATTATGGCGCTGTTAACAGCGCTACTTTTTGGGCTCCATATTTTAAAGGGGGGTTTCTCCCTCAAAAATTAGGAGTGACAAACTCCAAATTCCCCATGCGTACTCCAGCCATGGGACGGTTATACACCGTAGCAGTCATGTTGGGGAATGCAGGGCGCGTTTTGGTTGGAATCGTACTAATGAAAACACTCGACTGAAACCTCCAGTTGAAAAAATAGCAGCACATAGCAATCAAACAAAGATTTTTGAGAAGGCTTAAAATCAACCTATTCAGAAGATAGTCTTGAATTTTTCCTCGTTGCCTTGAACTGAAATTACTATAATTTCTGTCGTCGTTGATGCGTAATGATATCCATGTCAAGACAAAACTAAATAAGACCATAACTCCGAGATTCAAAAAAAATATTGACTGAAAGTAATTCGATGCCTAACAAAGAGAAACTTTTAGTGTTAGTGAAAGTAATCACAAGCAACGTTCTCCTTGAAAAGATTGTTTTCTTCGCATAACGATCTCTTACTGAACAAAGAGTTAAGTCTATCCAAAAGTCACATCTAAACACTCACAGAACGAACTCACTTTAGTCAAACTGAATAGAATAAACACGTCATATACCCCATATTTTTCATTTTTTTCAGGAGGTACTCTTCCTAAAATAACATGTCTCAGATACCATTTAGTTATTTGCGAGCGAAATCGTAGAGCATAGCTTGGAGAATTCCTATTCCGCTTAATAAAATTCTTTTGACTGCTCAACCAACCACTTAAGTCCTCTCTCTTGAACTTGTGCGACTCTGCAGAAATCCGGCTGAACACAGAATTTATATAGCTCCATCCCCACCTCGCTTCTGGTGATTTATATATGCCAAAGTATCGCAGAAAATTTAGCATAGTGGACTTACTTGAAGGCGAATCTTTCATATCATACAATGTATGACCGAAGGAGGTTAATGGCGTTCCCAAAGATAGAACACGTGATTCAGGATACATATTTTTCTTTATTTCATCCTCCCATGACTGAATAGGAAAGTTCTTGGCATCCACAGAGGAAATTGTTGTATTTCCATTAGGGCACTTTGTTTGTTTGCTGCTTAGCTTTGATGGCAATGGGGCTGATAAGGGACGCTGTTGTTGTATTTTACCATAAGGAAATCTTGGGCGCGATGTAAAGGTAATCACGATGATCACGCGATCACCTCCCTTTTTGTCGGTATGCTTCGTACCACGATGAAATGTATTCTGGTTCATAAGTACCGCGTCGCCAGCCAACCACAACATCTGATTGTTATCCCTTCTCTTCCCCGAGACTATTTGCTTACAACCAATCTCAAAATCTTGTACACTTGTGCAGTAATGAGTTCCAGGGCAAATCCCGGTTTGGCCCATGGAGGCTGTCGTATCCTGAAGTGGGATGAACAAACTACAGACAACAGCATAGCCGATGGAATTATGAATAACAGCAAGACAAAAACAATCAAAAGCGATGGACATGAGGTTCTACTGGTTACAAGACCGAGTAGAACAAGGACAATTCAAAATATATTGGGCTCCAGGCAAATACAACTTAGCAGACTACTTCTCAAAGCTAGATCCACCATCGCATCATAGAAAAATGAGACAAATCTATATGTACAATGAACAAAGCCCAACGACGCTACAAGGTTGTGTTGATAGAACTGACCTAAAGTGCATCATGAAGTTACGTGCGTGCGATTTGATGGATGCATCTGCAGCGACGTCAGGATGCCATCCTATAGAATTAAAACGGTACTTGTTGTCAGCTATATCATTCGTATAATTAATCATTTTGTGACATTCACAAATTATTGAACATGAAGCTTACCTTGATGTTCAGCTTTGTATCGCTGAGTAATAGTTTGCATTTTAATAATACTTGGGTCCTTCCCTAAAAACATTTCCAAAACATTCACTAGTTTGTCGTTTTTTGCTATCTGCTGTAAAGCTTTTGATATGATCGGATGATCTTGGGCAGAAAATGCAAAAGACCATCTAGTTTGTTTGTTTTTAGTTTTAGCGTTCATGACGTAGACCATCTCGTCAGATGTGACGTGCTTATTTCGTTCCAGGGTGAAGTTGCGAAAGACCTAGATGAAATCAATATTGATTTGTCGTGAGAATCAGTCGCTGGGAAATTTGGAAGCAAATCGTTGTCACTGTTCGGTGTTTTTTCCTGTAGAAATGTCCCTATACTCCTTACCTGCGATGTCTCTTGATCTAGAACGTTGGGAAAAACTGAAACTCCGTGTGTCAGGAGGTTAGCTGCTGCCATCGTACTATCCCAATCGGACTTGATGATCAAATCCGTGAAGTTGCTGGTGGAAAAATCTCTTCTATCACAATGACGATGGTAATACGTTTGAGAGGAATGCTTCTGACCACCTTCTTCCCAACGATACTGTGTCAACAGTGGACGAAAGGTTACCGACCAGTGATGTTTAGAGATAAACGTCAGAACCCAAATTAAAAAGGTCATACAACATGTAATACTAAGAGTGTGTGCCAAAAGAACTCCGCATTTTTTCGATAGAGCGATCGACAACATAAAAGAGTAAAACGTCGTTGAATTAATTTGAAACGGTATGTGAACCTTTCAACAACATCTACTTTGTGCTGAACCTGATACTGTAAGATCGACAACACAGCATTGAATTCATAACGGGTGTGTCAAATGAAATTTGTACAAAGTACAACAATCTTTAACCTTAAATTTCTACGTGCAGCGTGCAGATTTCTTTTTGAGATTTTGAGGGTATAATTATTATTATGGGAGTGTTAATGGTAGTTGACTGGTACTGGTAGAAGTTTACCATCCTCGAACATCGGGTAGGTTTTCTTTGAAACTACACAGCTTAGTAATATATAGTATGTATTAAACGCTATGTTGCTATGTCTCTAGACATCTATTTGCACATTGAACCTCTAAGAAGTAATAATTGGTGATTGTCTGTGGGAATTCTTCTTCTTCTTATTATCCTCTGATTGTTCTCACATCATCACATTTTCCTACATTATTGCACACATCTTTATACAAACCCCCATCTATAGTGCTAGTATGATACTACCATAATGTACTGGATATGAGCAGGAGTGTCTGTAATAAACTGCAGCTTAATGATGCTAAAAGAATAATAAACGAATAGTCGGAAATACACGGGAGGGACTTACTAATACTGTTACTACTATACTACCACTTTCATTGTCTGCTTATTTTCCTAGTCAACAGTTGCAAAAACAAACACAGTAGCAGGACATATTGTTGTTCTCCCACAAGGAAACAAAAAGCTTGTCATATCCTATGGGTGTGCTTGGATAGAAAATGGATTAGCAAAGCTACTTCTTCAAAATTCCGTATTATGGATGAACAGTAGAGAGAGCATTTCTTACCAACAACAATAATGACATAGTACTGTCTTATATAGCATACAATACCATACTATATAGGTATGGCGCAAACAGCATCAAACAGAAAGTCAATAACCAATGCAATAATTGCCTAGTTTTATCATTGTGTTTCTTGTGGACCCTCCCTCCCCCGCCTGCCCCATCTATAGTGAAAATTTCAGTTGGTCAATCAATTTTTAAAGTGTCAGAAGAGATTAAAACTTAGATGTGATGTGATGTCATGCATGCAGGGACTCACTTGATGTGTCTATTATCTATTGTCTAACATTCATTCAACAAAGGGATTTTGTCGTTTCTGTCCATCGCCCGTTCTTTAGTCCACCATTAAAATTTACAGTAAATTACATACTCAAATACCCAGCAAACTTTAAGTACAAAAAACGACCCACCCGCCCATCGGCCCATCACCGATTGTCGTCATCAGCACCTTCTCTGCAAGCAAAGCATTGTCAATAATTACAATTACGGTAGTTGTGTGCCATGCAGATGTTTTCTTACAATTATATTGATTTCAATACACCCTGAAAACTTCCACATCGAGTCCTTGCAGTTGCAGGAGTGGAACAATTTAATCAACTCCATTGTCGTTTTTCAGCAGCAACAATGCACCAATATCGGTATTATGATTGTATCGAAAAAAGAAGGTTGCAGACTACGACAATGAATTTACTTATTATATCGACGTTATTCTTCCTCGACAACATCCATAATTTTCCATATAATCATTATGCCGGAGCCTTTGTCATTCGCGAGTGCAATATCGTTAAACGGCAATGGCGAGAACAAGAAACGACAAAGAGCGACCGTCATATCATTTTCGGTACTTGTAAAGCAGGAAGAAATAGAATAATCAATTCACATACAAATTCTCGTACTAAAACATCGTCATTAGGAACGACAATACTTTTCGATAGTCTCATCACCGATCAGGAGAATGAGCTAACTCTAACACGCGAGCAAGTTGAGACCGACCCAGGGAACATTATAACATCCACGATAACAAATGATACGACGGCAACAGCATCTGAAACGAAATCTAGTAATTCTCGAATCGAGGTGGTTATGCTTAACGAAACATCAGTTGTATCATTAAAGCAAGATATCATCACCGCATCCAACAACGACAAACCGTTGCCTACCGTCAATGGAGGCTTCTCACATACCACAACCAGTCGAGCCAAAATTTCTGCGGCAAATAAGGGTAAGGTACCATGGAACAAGGGCAAGCCGCGATCTGAAGAGGTTAAGGCCCGTATTGCTGCAGGAGTGCGAGCAAAGAATCGTGAACGATTTTTGGAAAAGGTAGCGGGTATGGGTCTGACCGAGGAAGAATACGAGGCCCAGAAAAGGGAAAAACGACGAATTAGAGATGAAGATCGACGTGCTCGTCGAACTGTCAATGGAGGTTATCGTCCAACAGAAGAAACCAAGAAAAAGATTTCGCAAATTCTAAAGGAAAAACACGCCAAAGGAGAGGTAAAACCACGGTCTAAGATAGACCCCAGCAAGGTCCGGAAAGGATTTACGCATTCAGAAGAAACAAGGAAAAAGATCTCCGAGTCTCTCCGAAAGCGGTGGCGGGACGATGAAGGATTTCGAACAAGTATGAAAAAGTCCTATAGTTCCCGCGAAGATGTTCGTAAAAGAATATCGCTATCGCTAAAAAAAAAGTGGCAAGATCCGGAATTTCGTAACACAATGATGGAGAAAATGTCGGAGCGAAAATCAGGTAAAGACGCTATGAATTACAATAAGAGTCACAGGAAAAAAATTTCCGATGCGATGAAACTTAAGTGGCAAGATGCTAGCTACAGAGAAAAAACAACGTCATCCATTCAAAAAGCCGTCAGAAGTCGGAAGGCAACAACATCAACGGGAAAACAAAAAAGTCATAATGCAAGTGTAGCAAGTAAATCAAAAATTGAAAACAATACAAGTGTTGCACAGAAATTGCAGGTCAACGGAACACGGAAATTGCAAATGATCGAACCATTGACGGCAATAGATATTACAAAGCGAAAAAGTAAGGAAGCACCACGCAAGAGAGCCGTTACTGCCAGAGTTATCGGCAAGGAGAAGGAGGATGTAACAGTCATGGCACCGGCAGGGAAACGTAAGTCTAACCCAAACAAAGTAAAGGGATCAGGAGCCGTATCTTCTTCTACCCTTGTTAGTCTCAATAGTGAGGATAAAGCTCCTATAGAAAAGGAAGGGAAGAAGAAAAAGAAGAAAGAAAAGGACGGAAGTGTCAATCGGTTAAGAGAGGAGCGACGAGATCTATTTGACCTTCTGTATGGTGATGAAGATATAGATGATGATAAAGACGGGGATGAGGGAAATATGCTATCCGAATCTTTATCAACAAGAGAAAGAATGTTGATTGGCGACGAAGACTTGGATGCATTTGATCCCTATGGTTTAGATGACTACTAATAAATGGAGAGATCGTAACACGCATTCAATAAATCACACCTTCAACTCACGTATAAGCTAATAATATATCATACTATTCCATCTATGAAATTTCGTTTATCTCGTTCCTTTCTATTTGTTTCTACTTTATGTAAATGAACTGAATCCCATCATTTTCATCATATCTTGATCTGCTTGCTCATCTGCAATTTCCTCAACTACGAGACCATCACCTGTACTATCTTCGTTTATATCAACTGTAGATTTAGCTGCTTTTCTTTCTTTTTTCCTTTCCTTTCTTTCGCGTTTTCGCTCCTCTTTTCGTCTCTTCAGCTCATCGTCCTTGGCCTTAACTATTATATTAAAAGTTTCCTCTTCATCTTCTAACAAGTCATCAAACGCTGCAGCTTGTGAAGATTTTTCTTTTTCCTTCACCAACGAAGCTAATCTGGCGCGGCAATCGTCTGTGGTAGATTTCGCAACTCTCATCGAGTAACCAAGTGCCCGATTATGTTTTTTCCCATTAATATGATCCAAGTACGTCAGGGAGTCTCTCAGAAAGCAATCACAAACTTTGCAATGCCATCCAACCCCTGACTTAGTCACTGCATTATCCTTGTTCACCAAGGCCCCATCACTCACTGCAGACTTGGTCGTTGCAGTCGCTTCGGGATTTACAATCTCTACGGATCCTATTTTTGCGTCCAAACTCTCTATTTTGTCTGTTCGCGCCTTTAAAAAGGCCCGTTTTGACAGTTGGGGGCCCATCGCACCAGCTTCAGCGGGAACGAATTCTTCTCGCCTTTCTCCCTCTCCGGTTGATTCGTTATTTGCGTCGGTGACTTTTCGCTTCTCATTGTTGATGTTGATACCCGCCTCATTATTGGCTCGATCTTGCGCTCGTTTCTCATATGCTTCCAAATCCCACGTCCTTCTGGAAACATTGGCCACTTGTTTGTAATTCAAGTCGGTTGACATGATGATGCCGATTTTGAAACAATGCGCTACTAGTACGTCTTTTTTTAAGTCAGTTGTTATATTTTAATCTACAGTAGAAGGCCGTCTAGGAACTGTACATGGTACTGTACCTTTTTTACATTTAGTTTTCTAGCTACTGTACTATTACAAGCTCATCTGGGTCAGCCCTTTTTTCGACAAAAGAAACAAATTCTCGGACCCCAGATGAAAGCTAGATATTAATTAATAAGTACAGTCGTCGAATAGTGTAAGCTAGAAAGGACTATATGGCTCATAGGTACAGTATGTAAGTCCTAAGTATGCATAGTACGTGTACCTCAGTTCAACATTTCATAACTTTTAACACAATAATTTAAAATTGACAATTTAACAATACAAATATGATAATTATTGGCAACATTCAACATAAACAGCGACAGCATAATAATACCGTAATAATAATAGTAACAGTAATAACAGCAACAACTTTAAGATGACGGCTACCACTACTACTGCTAGTACTCGTGTCGGTCGTTTGACTTCATCAACAGTATCCTCATCAAAAGCATTTCGCATTGAACCCGTCCCAATTATTTTGGATATCGGATCGACAAACGTACGAGTTGGATATGCAGGAAATTCTCGTCCGCAGCATTTGATCAACATGGATAATGCAATTTTTGAGAACGAATATCAGTACGAAGTTAAATCTACTAAAGCCTCCGACGCTAGCAAAGAACGCAACAATAAAAAGAGCAAAACAAAAACCGAATCGGAATGGTATCTTATATTGTCGCCGTTGATCGAACGAGTCTTTGACGGTTTAATGTGCAAACCACGGCGCGTAGTTTGTTTGTACAGCAACAAACGGTACGCACCGTTGTCTTTTCAAAAGGCGATCCAGCAACATTTGTGGAATCGTGGCGTCCCGGCGATGGTGGAACTAGACCAACTTCAGTGTTTACCCATTTCCCAAGGCTGGAAACGTGGATTGGTTGTCCAAATCTCACGGGAGGAAGCCGTATGTATTTGCCATGCTGACGGTCAATTGCTTCCTTATACCTACCAAATGATTCCCTCTGGTGGATATAAGAACTGGTTACAGCCCCAAACGATAGATGGGAAAACTGAATATGTACTACCTCAGAGAGATTCAAAAGATAACAAGAATGACGACGATGCGTCAATGTCGTCTCTTGTGTCCGCCATCTTGAGCTGTTTGCAGTCATGCCCACGCGATTTAAGATTGCACGTTGCGAAAAATGTACTCTTTTGTGGAGATGGCGTATTCCTCCTACCAGATCTGCCTCGAAGAGCTATGAAACGCGTTCAAGATATTTTACAAAATAACAAGCACGACAAAGAAGGGAATGACGAATACAACAGCATGGTGATTGATATCAACTTTGCTAGCGTACCGATCAATGTGACGAGTCTTCGACCATTGGCGTCGAGTTTATCCCTAATTTCGTGTGCCCCATATCGAGCCGACTGGATCTGTTGGGTGGGCGCATCTTTGTGGGTTTCTGTTTGGAACAAGTACAGCGATGAAGAAACACCGATTCCGTGGAAATATTACACTTTAGAAGGAGGATTTCAATAGCATACTATAAAAAGATGGATCGTTTCCAATTATTTTAGTGGGGTTATAATCTGATTTGAAGATTTTCATCTTTAAAATATAATATAATATAATATGTGTGTGTGTATGTGTGTATGTGTGTGTGTACTGTAGCATTCTAGATGTTACCACACGTCATGATGAGCAAAGATTGTACTAGTATATTAATTTATTTTTAATTCTCGGAATTTGATAACAGCATTGGTGGGATACCACCCATGCGAACTATTTGAGGAGATGATCGTGATATTTTGAAACCGTATGTTCTTGCCAGCAACTACACTTATTTGGCGTTTTTTTCGCTTGATTTGGAAGGAACAAAAGAGTGATACTCTCCTAAAGTCGTATGGTCCGTGGCTGACACAGCGTTCTTCACAACTCTCCCCCTGCTGCTGTTAGCACTCCTCGCAATTTTAGGCATTTTGAAATAACAAAAATAACGATATCGACAATACGACTGCATTTTACTGCTCTAGCTAGTACTGTACAATACTGTACCATAGGAACACTTCTTTACCCAACCATGATTGGGGCGCGCTTTCCTCTCTCTTAAGTAAATAATACTTAGAAGAACAAATTTATACTTGTTCGTCTGTCATGTCACTCGACACACTACCACTCATCGTTTTTTTTTTTCGGACGAAAAAAACCTGAGATATTATTAGGTCGCCCTTTGTTTGTTCTCAGTTCTTAATACACGCTAACACCTTGAGTGACCCTCACAAAAAAAACCTGTTCTTGAAAAGGAAAGCATCTCACATCATCATGGTGGGCAAAAAATCAGCTGCACAGCTTCGTCGTTTGGAGAAAAGAGCCGAAATACGGGGTGAAAAATATGAAGCTCCCGAGTATCCATCTAACCAAGACATAGACGAGAATAAAAAAGTCGTGACGGCAAAATCCCCTCCGGCGATCGAAAGTATTGAAGATCAACCTGCCAAATGTGCCGACAGTGATGCATCGCCCGATCCCATAAATCGTCAACTTGCCGCAGCCAAAAAGCTTGAAAGCGAGCTCAATCGCATCGATAAAGATAAAGATATGAAATCGAAAGACCGACGTAGTGCAAAGCGAAAAGCAGAAGCGATTGCGACAGAGGAAAGCGGATTGAGTGCCGAAGAATTAGTGGATTGGTACAAAAAGAACAAAGTCCAAAATGACAAGAAGGAAGAATCGAAGGGAAATCGTCGTAGCCGTGATCCTCTTATTGCTTTCGTTGGTCAACTCTCGTATGAAACCACGATAGACGACTTGTTTGGACATATTCACTCTCTTTTAGGCGATGATTATCCAGTTTCCAAAGAAATGGTCAAGATTCGGATACTAACTGACGCGAAAACACAAAGGTCTCGAGGAATGGCATTCGTTGAAATTACTAATGGAGACCCGGAATTTTTATACGCCCTCTTAACGCTTCATCAGACGATGTTAAAGGGTCGTCGCATAAATATCGAACGATCAGCTGGCGGCAAAAAACACAGCGAGGCTCGCAAAACGAAATTAGATCATTATCGAAAGGAACAAGAGTCACACTTTGCAGAAGTTGTCGAAAAAATCTTCTCTGAGTACAAAAAGACAGGGGAATTAAGAGAAAACGAATTGGTAAGTTAGATGGTACTATAGTTGTCATAATCCTTGTTTAGGATTATGACAAATTACGGGCACAAAATCTTGCCCCCGGTAAAACAAAATGCATCCTTTCTCATTACTGCAATTTATATTATTTCTGTTTTTCACAGGACGAGGGAGTTATTACTGTTTTGAAAAGGCATGCGGGTCCTGTAGTTCATGCGGCAATTGCTGAGTATATTGAAAAAGGAGGAAGAGATATGAATAACCCAAGTGCTTATTTAACTTTTCTTGTTACGAAGTTCGCAAAAGAAGGGATTCATGATGTGGAGGATACAGGAAGAACCAAGAAAAAGTCTGACCCAAGTAAGAAACGAAAAGATTCTTCTTCTTCTTCTGTCGAAAATAAAGATAGCAAACGTAGTAAGCCATGGACAAATTCTGAAATTGATATGTCGATAAGTCACCAGACGTCTGATTCAATAAAGCCAATAAATGGAAACAGCGAGCAAATTTCTTCGAAAGACCTTTCCTCAATTTTTCCTTCATCTCAGCGTGGTAGGGGTAGGGGCTATATGCAAAATGTTCGAAGAAGATAATTAAATTTTTCACGAAGTAGTCCCGTAACATGTTTTCTAAAGAATTGTATATCCAACGCGTCTATCTCGTTTTGCAATGGTAATCTTGTGGAGAGCGTCCTTCTTATCTACGTAATCAGCCAGAATGATTTAGGAACGTATATCCCCTGATGAATAAAGAAAGAAAATATCTCCCTTACATGTCTAGCAGTAGAAGTACACTGATAATGTATAACTGTAGCTTCCTATTATTATGTTTATATTCTGATAGAGTAGTTACTGAGTCGTATTTTGCAGTCTCTACCTATTCTTGGCTGTTATTTCTCATATTATGAGCGCAAACTGAATTTTTATCTCCTTCCTCTCCCTTTCGTAGGGCGTCCCTTTTTCGAGGGGGGATCCTTGCTTTCCAATGACTCATAATATTGCTTGGTGAGGCTGTACAAAAGGACACCTGAGATACCAACAGCTGAACCGATTCCTGCTTGCATGGAGATTGGGTTGCGGAATACTAATACAGATGCAACTAAAATGAAGACTCTCTTCATTGTATTACCGACTGCTAACGTTACAGGATGAACGCTGTTCAATTAAATGCAAGAGAGAAAAAAAAATGAGAGTGAGCGAGTGAACGGATGGGGAAGGTAATGATATTTGTATGATGCCTCGAGGAAGATTTAACATACCTTCCAAGTGCCATATACATCACCTCGTTATTAAGGTAATGGAAAAGTCCCGAGATAAAAATTGCTCGCACAAACTGGGATTTGCTTTCGACTTGTTCCATGGCAGCTAACCAAAGTGCAGAAAATCCTGAACCCTCCCGAATCAACGCCACAGGAATAGATAGTAAAAAGGCTGTAACGGTTACAAGACCAAACATGTTTGGAGCAGTTAAATTAGTTCCAGTTGCCTTGCCAGATTGTAGCGCCGATTTTGACAGGACAGCTCGCAACGCAAAGAATAAGTTGCTTGCCATAGCTGCTCCAAAGGCTAACCAGGAAAAGTTACTGTTACCGTCATTATTAGTATTTTATAGATAAGGAAATGAGTCGTGTGAGAAAATTCAACATCAAACGACAAAAGAAAGCGACCGAATCACTCATCATCTTTAATGCGTGCGTATCTTCCTTCTCGAAACTTACAGTTCTTTAAGGCAGGCGTATCCAACTCCGCCAACTACAGGAATCAATGTAGCGTAGACTTGGGGTTTCATCCATGAATTAAAGTAGAACCCAGAAACGATGGCACTAAAGAATGGTTCGACAGCTTTGACGATGTGGGAAAAAGATACTGGGCCTGCCTGAAGAGAAATCTGTTTTGGTATTTGGGTTTAGTTGTAGTTATATATCAACATTCGAGTTTAATAGAAGTTCATAAAATAAAGGAGTAAATTGTGCGAGACAACCAGTGAGGAATACATCTTTCTTCTTCTTTTTTATACTTAGATCATGATCTTATTTCTTTTGTACTTACCATCGTTGATAATTGCCCAAGCATATGATACGCACCAACAGAGGCGACGGCTTTTGTACCGCCCGCTGTCAATTTTGGAAAAGGACGAAATTTGAATATCCAGACGAGGGCACAGTAAAGAGCACCGATTCCAAACTGTATGGATCCCACAATCAAGGGAGCTGGAAGTACATTCAATACCTTTTTGTTGATGATATTATAAACCACGTTGAGCGCATACCAGGCAGCAAAGTATCCTCCAATTTCTAAGCGTTGCATTAGTCCACTTTCCAGTTCTCCACCTCGAACACGAATCCGACGTGCCTTGAGGGATCGCCGCATCGATGGCGACATGGTATTAATGACGGCATTGTGTGAGGCGTGGAGTGATTTTGTAACAGTAGGTTCTGGGTAAAAGGCAGTAACAGTATCTACCACCACTTGAGCGGGACGATGATCAATGGTATTAGAACCTCGTGATTGCCTCTTCAGCGTTTTCTTGACGGTACGGATATATGTCTTACCGTCGCTGCTAACAATTGAAGGGGTAAGAACGAGTTGTAGAGTGGTAGCAGACCGTCTTGACTTCTTTTTCAATTCAACGATGGACGCAATCTTTTGAATGGCAGCAACCGCCGAGGCAGATGCAAGAATGTAGCTAATTTTCCCAAGATCGAGAGTTTTCGAAGAAGCCTTGGAAAATATCACGGCTAGTATTCAGTGCGGAAGGTCGGAACACGAATCGGCAAACAAGCGAACAAATGTGAAGTTAGAGGGGGGAAGAAAAAAGAATAGAACAAAACAAACCGAACGTTCGAGGGCATGACCAATACAAACTCGGGACCGGTATAAGTTCAAAAATTTAGCAAGTACAACTTCAGAATGGAACTACATTGTAGAACAAGAGCAAAAATCAAATCTAAACATGCAAAAGATATGTGGTCGGGATTACGAAAATCGCATATCAAACATACAATACGACACATGCAAACGAACGTTATAAAATTTACATGAACGTCAAATGTAACAGCAAAGGGCACAGCAGTCGACTTCTCTTACTTTTCAATGTAACAGTCAAGGCCACAGTCAAAGCAGCGTACAATCCAATTTCTTCTTCGTGTAATGTTGCAAATTATCCTTAAAATTTTCCACGATTTCTCGAGCTTCTTCTCCTATGTTCTGAGTCTTTGCCGAAATATTTTTATACTCCCTCTTAGCTCGTTCTACCATAGTTTGAAGGTTAACATCAACAACCGAAGATTGGATCTTATTTTTGAGCATCAATCGAGTCTTCTTATTATTACCTGGTGGACTATCTAAGACGACCCGAAAGTTACTGCTATTAGGAGAGGCCTTGCTAGCGGCTGTTGATCCAATAGCGACAGACAAGAATACTAGGAACCCGAGAATAAAAGATTTCATGATGACGAAAGTTGTTGTCAATGCGGCTCGCTGATGACAATTCTAATATTCTTCGTGTAGACGTTATTAGATTATATCTAAACCGTTCTTGGTGTGTGATTTCGATATTGGTGATTGCAACGCGGGTACTGTATGTTGTATGCTTACTGTATGTATTGCATTTCAATTGCTTTCAATTCAAATCATAAGCCGCGTCGTGAATTAACAATGCGGATTTCCGCTACAGTACTGTAGCTACCTGCTGGCCTACTGGGCAGCTACTAACCTAGCTACTTCAAGTACTACTCGATCTAAATAGTTCCGTATTTAAAAATACGAAAATCCGCGCACTGGCGGGAAAATGAACTCTTAGATGATTGTTTATTACAATTTATCATTTATTTCATTGGACCTACTTGTTTTTTGGTTTTATGGGTGGCGAAATTATGAGCAAAAAGGGGAGGGTACCAAGAATATTGGGCCTACTGTTAGCTAGTAGCCAATCAGCAAAACTAAATCAAAATTATGGAATTACATATGTGAGGAGATTAAAAAATTATCGAAGGTGTCTCCACATCATGTATGTGGAGATAAACCACTATGCCTAGAATCTATCTAGATATCTTGATCATTTCAATCAATGTATGAAGGTTTCATTTCCTGTGCTCTTCTTTATTCTATGGAACTTAGTAACTAGAAAGCAGAACAAACTCACTACAAAAAAAGCACAAAAGTAACTCTTGGTGGTAGTTGACAACACTTGTATTTTCAATTTGACTAGTCCATCTTTCTTCAATGTGCATTAAGTGTGTACAGAAGTGCACATAAAGTTGAATCTAGACGCATGGGTGAGCAGCTGGTGAATGTAAACAGGATCTCTGTGTATAGTATGTTGGTCATATTTGTGAAGAATATGTCATCATTAGTTCCTGCTGTCAACCATGACCAGCTTCTGCAGTTATCATTTCAAACAAAAGCCTACAGTGCAGTAGTAGGACTAGAAAGTGATTCTCCAAATCGTACCTCCCACACAATATGTAGTTCAAAAATATTGCAACAACAATAGTACTGTACAGCACAACAATACAAAGATTTTTCACACAATTTTTAGTCTGGTTTTAACAGCTAATATCTGTTAAGCATGTCCTCATAATCATGTAATATATAGAGTATCGAATCATTGCTGTAGCTCTGCTGTGTATACAAGAAGGCCTACTGTAGTATCCAATACTATTTGTTGACTACCAATTCCCATTTGTCTAGTGAAGAATTCTTTTTATCTGAAGGAGAACTTATAAAAAATAGGTAGGCTGCCGGGAAGCATACTTAATAGTCATGCAGAACAAAAATAGGTAGAATACTGGTGACAAAATTATTATAGACTGCTTTGATTCAACTGCCGATTAATTATTGCCAACTCCTCTTGCTAAGTTAGTTGTGTTCTTTGTCGACATGAAGGAGTTGCTCCTATTGTACTAGTAAACTGTACTACAGTGTTACTCCTACACAGATTTACTAAGGGCAATAATGTTCGCGCGTGCACGCACACAGTCCCACGACTAAATGCGTTTGCTTTAAATTTTTGAACAGAAATGTATCACGGACTCTCCGTTTTGTCTTAGTTCATCTCTATCTCTCATCCAATAGAATACCAGCACTTAAGGCGTAATAAGGATAGATACGGCCTACGAAACAAATATTGACAGAGAGGTGCATAGAACGCGACGTATAAAGCACACACACAATTGTTGAGTTGAGTGTAGCATAGACAGTAGTTGAGCACAGAACGAGCAACAATAATAAGTACAATACGATCGACATACACACATACCGTAACGCAAAATTATAAGATAATGAAGATTATGGCGATCAACACGAAAACAATTCCAATTGTATTCCCTACATCCGCGATACTGCTCCTCCTGATCTTACTACTAGAAATACCGCAAAATACGAATGGGGATGTACTATCTAGAAAAGTCGTCCCCCGGTGTGAAGAAGGTTGTCATTGTCTTGGGGCTGATGAAATTGGAGGGTGTCCTGCGCTACCACCTTCGATCGAAGAAAAGACACTAAAAACGTTCCGAGCACTAACTCACACCAATCCTTTATTTATCAAATGTGATCCGTTCCAAAGTACAGATTGTGTTATTGCCTTGGAAGAGGGCGAAGCTTGCACAGTTGAGTTGATCGCCCCAGAACTAACTACAACAGAGTCTTGTCCGATTGGTTATTCGTACAGGTAAGCATTTTTTTAAACTTTGTCTTTGTGGTATTCATCGCCGACATCGATTATATGTTGTTACTTACATCATAACTTGTCTTTTGAATTCGAAACATTATTCCAATAATTAATTGCATATAAAGGCTCCAAACGATGCCCTCCCTCGACGAATCCATTGCCGCCGGCTCTTACATTACGCATACTGGACCTTGTGGTACGTGCAGCTCTTTGGAAGATCTTGCTATCATGATCGAATATCCGAATTTGCCATACAAAGGATATCAATGTTTCTGGAGTTCAAATGGTATGGCTGATTTGAATGCTGCAGTTTCGTGTTACCAAGACATTGGCTTCACTCTGAGCTGCGCCAGAACGTTGGCCTCGTATCAAAGTAATATCGTAGACGAAGGTTGTGGGTATGAGTGCTCGGCATGGGCATACGACGGCAGCAAAGGAGGAAGTAAGTACTTTTTTTGTTTTAAATATTCAACATTCTTAGACATGAACATGAGCTTTATTTTCATCTTTGTTGTTTGTGTGGCCTCTAATCTTATCTTTCTTTTAAATCCTTCCTTTTTTCTCTAAGCGAGCTGTGCACAAAGTAGTTGTGAAGCGTGTCTTGGTGATTATGGTATTGATAAACAATTCCAATTGGTAGCGGGAAGGACTTACGCGAATTCTGGTTACCCGTCCATGACAGCCCGACAATGTTCTGCTATTGCACCTATCGACGTGATCGGTGGAGGTGACATTTGCCTCGTCAAGCCACCCGTTCAAACAACAGCTCCATCGATCGCCCCCGTGATTCAGACGACGCCCCAACCCACCACTTTGGCTCCCGTACCTGTACCGATCGTAACAGCAGCACCCATGAATCCAACCGCTCCACCCACATCAATTGTAACAGCAGCACCCGTCAGTCCAACCGCTCCACCCACATCAGTCGTAACAGCAGCACCTATCAATCCAACTGCTGCACCCGCATCAATCATCACGGCTTTTCCTACGTTAGCACCTGTTCTACTTCCAACATCCTCATTGAGCTATCAACAATGCCTCAATACCGCTGCTATTGAGGTTCGAATGGGAGCATTATCTGGAGGATCTGGGGTAATATGTGACTGCACCAATGCTGAAAAAGGAGAAACAAACATCCCCATATGTTACTCCAGCGCAGATCGCAATCAAGATACAATCTGTGCAATCCAATTCGGTGAATGTCTAACGGTATCTGATTGTTGTGCTGCGGGCACTAGAACATGTAGAAATAATATGTGTAGAACAGCAGCTAGAACAGGCTTAAAGACTAGCCTTCGTCTAAGTACACGCGGAGGAGCCGCAAGAAATCGTGCCGCTTACAATGAAAACGGAACCAATCGGCGCAGAACAATTCGAGGAAGAGTTTAAAATAAGAAGTCATATCCCGTATATCAAAATGGTTCATGGTGAAAATCTCAAGTGGTAATAAAAATAACACTATCCTCAACACTCTCTTTTCACAAAACAATGCGACACGAGAGATACAGAAAGAAAAGAGAAACCAAGAACTGGGATAGTTTGTATAATAGGTAACATAACGGTAACGCTGTGATTAGTTTGTACCAACGCAATAATATGCCAGTAGATCTGAGGTTTCAATCAACTGTTGTTTTGTTTCGGAATAGCTACCGGCAACTGTGTTTTTGAATGTCTTGGTAATATCTATCATTTTGTACCCTACAATCAGTGCGTGTATATTGGACCTCTGTTTTAAAATGAAATAAAACCTTTGAGGGGGGAGAATGAACAGTAATGTATATTAAATTTATTTATTATGGATCCATAACTTATAAATAAATAATTATAGTTGAAATTGAAATTTTGAATTGAGTTGACCTATCCATGATGACTGATGATAATGGCCGTTAAAAAAGCATTTAAGTACAGATTGCGTAGATTTCTAGACAAACCTAGCTAGACCGTTACTAAGCAAACAAGAGATGGGTTAAATCTTGCACACTTTTAAATACTGCAGACATTATTTCTATATAACTTGTTATTTAAAAGCTGCCACTTTGCTCCTCCCCGTATTAGAAAGACTAAAAAGTCAACAGTTGACCTGCCTATTATTCTATACTAATATATTGTTTACTTAGGTACATAGACATTATTTCTAATTATGGAAAGATCTATCATTTTTGAAAAATTGGGCAAAAATTCCTGCTCGTTCTTGTATGGCTAAAAGATTTCCGAGTTTTACTTTTCATGCTGGGTTAGTTAAGTTAGCTAGTACTATAGTAGACTAACTTAACTAACAAAGGTTATCTCCTTAAATTTTGGTGATGTGTAGTGTGGTGTGGAATCAGCTACTTCTATTTCGATGATCAAAATATAGGACTCAAAAAAAGTTCCTTCCTGTACATAGTACAGATGATACAGTACCAAAGAAAATGAATGAATCAAGCATGATCAATCACCATCAACATTTTAATCTTCATTTTCTCAAATTACCCCAAACCTTAATTTAACACACTCACTTTTTTAGCGAGCGATTTGTTGATGATGTCGATGATTTTTGCGATTGTATCACAGTGGTTACTGTATTTCACACTCAGAAATCCGAAATAACATGCATTATTGTAGCCCTGTTTGACACACAGAACTTGTGCACTATCTCCCCCTTCTGTCGTCGTATCTA
>FMBT01000190.1:0-31560 GCA_900095095.1 Fragilariopsis cylindrus CCMP1102
GTATCTGTTGCGGTTCGTGGTCGGGCACATGGTGTTCACGTCAAAGAACATCATCTAGACCAAATTCCATCCATTATAGATCAATTTGACTATCCTATCATTATAGGAACATCGGCACATAGTATCAAAAGTGCACTGGAATCGTATTCCGTAGATAAAGGAAAAACGACGATGGGAGCAATACGGCCCCATTATTACTTCGTCGGTACGTGTTATAAAACGGCATCTCATCCCGAAAAAACAAACTCAGATCAATTGGAAGGACCAGAATTACCTGGACGAATCAAACATGCTCTATCGTCGTTGTCGTCGTCCTCCTCCTCACTTCTTCAACTACCTCGCATCTTAGCTATCGGAGGGATCGATGAGACCAATTGTCATGAGCCAGTTGCATTTGGAGCCGATGGAGTAGCAGTTATTCGAGCCGTCCTACAAGCCGACCATCCCGCGAATATAGTTGAACAAATGCAAAGCAATATGAGGATGACGATGATGATGAATGACAACCAAAACGATGACAAAAATACATCGGTCATGCGGAAACTTTCTAGAGATACAATCTAATGGATGTAAATCCTTTTTCTTCTAACAACACACGTAAAGAATGTTTGTCCATTATCGGTGGCCATACATGGCCGTTAATGAAAATATGATTAATTTGCTCTTGTCGTAGGGATTGATTTCAAGAAGCCCATCATTCAGTTAATTATTAGTATATAATGTATTATAATTTGATAATACAAATAGTATAAATAGTTTCAAAACAGATAAATTCTCTATAGAAGCTTAGTTATATCCTTCTTTATTATATGTATATATGTATTTGGAGAAAAAGGATAATCTACAATAAAAGGAACATTGCGTGCATTCATTTTTTATATGATGCATTACTTTACATAATCGCACATCCGCACAAAGGCGTGCTTGTAGACACTTGGGCTTCCTTTTCTGCTTCAGATGGTGACGTAACTATTGCATCTGATGATTTTGGTGATTTTGTCGTTTCTTCTTTCTTTTCTTCGTCTGATACTTTAGTTAGTTCCTCCTTCTTTTCATATTTTTCTTCTTCCTTTGTTGGCTTCTCTACAATTACCTTTTTCGCTGCTGCTGCTGCTGTCGCTGCAACCTCTTCCGCTTTATTCTTTGCTGCTGGCTGCTGCTGATACTGACGCCTTAGCTGCTGCTACTGTCGCTGCTACCTCTTCAGCTTTTTTCTTCGTTGTTTCTTCTGCTTTTGCTATCGCAGCTGCTGCTACTTTTTCAGCCTCTGCTATGGCTGATGCCGCTTCTGCTTTCGCTTTGGCATCAGCAGCAGCCTCCTCTTCGACTTTTTTCTTAGCCGCAGCCTCCTCGTCAGCTTTCTTCATGGCCTCAGCCTCTACCTTGGCTTTAGCTGCGACGGCTTCATCCTCAGCTTTTTTCTTTGCCTCAGCCTCTACCTTAGCTTTAGCGGCAGCAGCCTCCTCTTCAGCTTTTTCTTTTGCTCTGCCTTAGCCTCTTCCTCGGCTTTTTCTTTTGCATCAGCCTCAACCTTTGCTTTAGCTACGGCGGCATCTTCGTCAGCCTTCGCTTTAGCTGCGGTGGCGGCGACTGCTGCTTCTTCTTCTGCCTTTTTAGCTATTGCTGCTGCTGCTTCGTCATCAGGTCTGTCAGTAGATTCGGGTTTAGCAGGAACATCGGCGGTGGTTGGAGGCGTAGGCGTAGCCGGAACATCTGCTACAGCAACATCGGCTGGTGGAACTTCTGCTACGACAGGCTTCGGATCAGCAACCTTGGTCTGTTGTTTGCTTTTATTCTTTCCCTTATTTTCTTGCCCATGGTGTTAGTTTTTATTTGATTTCTTGTTAGCAGACGGATTTCTTTGTGTAATTGTATTACGGTTTTGTGTTTTTTATTATTTTAATTACTTTATTTTAATCACCAGCTTTCTCGTGCACTTTCCTTCGTTAGTGGTGTGATGTCTACTATTTTGGGTATGTGTTTTGGTATGTGACCTGCCAACCGACTCCGAGCCAGCAAAAGTAACGGATTTTTTAGCGACGTTACACTCCTAAGTATTGTGCCGGTTTTGCGGAATAAAATGTCTCATTTTTTAATGCAATCGCGACCAAATGATCGGGTATTGGCTGCTGACATATGCTACAGTCGATGTGCTGCTATACATAGTACTAGTGTAAAGTAGTAAACACTTCGCAGAATGACCCGTCTGCACACCAGCCGCAAAAACGGTTAAAATACGCACTTCAAAATGTGAGCAACTTTGGTCATATAACTGTTGGGCTATTATGTCTACGGTGCTGGGCTATTATGCGAATCTCCATTGAACAGAGATATGGGTGGAATACATACAGCGTTAGCACCTCAGCTGATCAAAAGTTATCCCCATACTTAGATTTCACCAAGTAGGCAAATATGATCCGCCTGTCTTTCATGGCCCGCGAGTCAAACAACGCGAAAGCCAAACATACGTACTGGCACACAGTGGAGATGTTTGAATTCGGAATTATGTTGTCGGCTTCCTATTTATATTATGCGTGACGATTGGATCCCGGAATGATGCACCAACGGCCAGGACGTTGGCAGATATACCTTTACTACAGAAGCCTCAAAGAAGGATAAATCAACTGGTTCGCGACTACGTTGAAGAAAGTCTAACATCTTCAAAGCCCCTTGTCTAGTAATGAGATAGCCCAAGGTTCCGTAACCCCCTATCACCCTCGTAACGGTAGCGCTTTGGAAGGGTATTGCCACTCGCTTCGTGGCACCTTCCGTCAACAACACTATGTCGGCATTATCTGGAGCTTGAATGATGTGGTTCCTTGTAAGGGATTCTGTTAAATGGCATCGTCTTCAAAGACAAACAAGTAGTCTTGCCCCGCATCATCTAATAGTTTTTCCTTCCACAAGGAAACATGTGACAGCGAACAAGCAGCGTCTCCCACCTTTCCTATGCGAGATGCCACCTGGATCCACGGATAGCGCAGCTCCCAGTAGTGCTGCTGCCATATGGTAGCATTTCTAGCGTTTGATTGTACGAGGAATTTTTTTTGTCGAGAGTAATCCACTCATGAGCGGCAACTCGCTGAATGATTTCTGGATTTTTGGAACGAAACTGTTGAAGGCGTTTGTAGTCGCGGTCCATATTGAGTACAAATGCGTTTTGGGGAGTGAAAGAAAAGGTTTTTATCTGTTGAGGCTTGTCGTCCCAGTAACGAGCCTGGAGTGTTCGAACTGGATTAAAGAGGGCGGCACGCCAGTACGGATTGCGAAAGGGTGTTTCTAAGTTCATAACGAATGTGCTTGGTCGAATCATCACTACAAGCACACTCATAGTAATACCTATACAGAAGAGATAAGGTCGCCAGTTTCGAGTACGAGAAATATATTTGTGCTCGCGTTCATGGACTGTCGATGGCAGAGCAGACAAAGAGCTATCATATTTAAGACGACGACGAAGAAACATTGTGGCACATCATCATATTATTATGTTGTGTTTCACAGGCACGAGCAGGGTATACCCCTGGGCACGAGAGGAAAGCTTGAGGTGAATAATTGATAATAGGGATGTACTTGAAGTCCCACGTCTTGTTACGCGTTTTTAGCGCTGTACCATACTAGCGCGAGTGATTTTGAATACAGTATGCGCTCGATAAGAAATACACTCTTAATTTACCGACTTGGTGTGTTTCTTATAGAGAGTGTGTTTCTTATGATTTTCGGTACGACCATCAATCACTACACGGGCTATCCCGCGAAAACCGATCTGGTGTATTTCTTATAAAGCGTGTATTTCTTAAATGTGTATTTCTTATCGAGCGCATACTGTACTTTGTTGGTACTGGCGATTACATAAGCCTTAAAATAAGGAAATTTAGAAAATTAACAATTTCTGAACGATAATACGCGTCGTAAAGCTCACACGCCTTAGGTACTGAAACACGCCTCATTAGTACTAAAAACACGCATTGGTACTAAAAACACGCCTTGGTATGGTACAGCGCGTTTTAAAAAATTCAAATTGTGAGAGAAAAAAATAAATATTAAAAAAGTAGTAACGACAACAAAGAAATTTCTTTTCTCTTTAAGCACCTCCACGGCAACACCCACCTCGTCACATCTCCACTAACAATTCTTTTAAAAATCGCACAAGTCTACCACGATAGGGCTTATTGTTGGCTGGCGCACAAAGAAAAATCAACAGAATTTGAAGATATAAGAAGAACCTGGAGATTATTCTGTGACCAAAGATTATCATTCAGTACAATATACTGGCGAAGACTACGACGACAACGACGACGAAGTCCATTTTGTATTATTTAATCGCCGACACGACGACAGCAGGATGATGGTTCTTCGGGGATCATTGGCGATGATGTTGATGATGCCGATAACGTTATTATTACTATTATTATTTTCTTCTTCGCTCACTGATAATAATAGTAATATTGTCGTCCACGCTGAAAAACCAAAGCCGCAAATACAAACCGTTAAAAGAGTGTGGATTATATTAGCACCAAGTTCCATTCCTGGAGCTGGATTAGGCATGTACAGTGGTAACAAACCATATATCGTCGATGAATTGGTATCGGATTCTGACTTAATGATCCCAACATGGGATCTCGATTATCACAACGGATTAGACGAATATTCTTTTCTGTAAGTTATGTTAAGGGTGAATGAAATGTAATGTAGTATAGTATGAAAAAAAAAATAGTGTAAACTATTACTACTTATTACAATTCGTATTTTCTTACCCGTTCCTTCCCTGTGCCTTTTTTTCTTGTACCAGGTGGGATGAATATACATGGAGCTCATGTAAGTTGAGGTCGGGCAAATACAAGATCAGTATTAAGTATGATTCGCTGATTTTTCATTCTCATCCATACCTATTTTTCTTCTTGCATTATTTTATCGCAATAAATAGCCATGTTTCCTGGAATGTTAGACGACACCGAAGATATGAGTACGACGTCCACAATCAGTTCCGGATTTGGGGCTGCTATTAATTGTATGATGCCACTTGTGAATGTTGCAGACGAAGATCAATGGTCAGCTGAGACAGCGTACGCGTTAACGAGATCAGGTCTATCCTCCAAATCACCCTCCACTGGAGCGAATACCCCGATGGTAGGACGACGATTTATTGCGATCGACAATATCAAACCCTTCAGTGAATTATATGCCAGTTATGGTGAAGGATACTTTGATGGACGTCCTGCTTATGATTTCGTACCATTTGATCGACATTACGATAGGGCTGACGTATTGATCAATACATTTATTAAAAATGTTACTACGTTGCAAGAGGACGATACATCGATAGACAGATTCGTGAGTAGTAAAAACTTTGAACAAGAATTATGGGGATTTATTGTAGAATTGCGACAAATTTGGGACAAAAGTAAACTAATGTTTGCAATACCTGGTGACAATACCACATCAATTGATGATTTGGAAGAGATATTAGATGCAGGTGGTAGCGCAAAACAAAATTACCAAGATACTATAAAAAATCAAGAATGGATGGACAAAAATGGTCAATGTATAGATAACATCCGGGATGGGATTAGTCGGATCCCAGATGCCGGACGTGGGGCATTTGCTTCTAGAGATATCAAAAGGGGGGGTCTTGTTTCGCCGGCGCCTCTGGTTCATCTTGCTAATAGGACATCGCTGACCATATATGATCATATGATAACAGAGGAGGGACACTGGAAACGTAACGTCGACTCTCCTATTCATCAACAACTTGTGTTGAATTATTGTTTTGGACATCGAGATACACGTAAGTTGTATATTAATATATATATATATATATGCATTTATTTTTTCTCTGTATAATTTATTCTGACTTTTGCATTGCTTTTTTCATACTGTTGTACGCACATCATTACCACACAACAAACACATATTGATTCATGAAAATGACGCAAATGGAATGAAATCACAGTATTGCTGTTATGCCCGTACGGTCATCTAAACTTTCTGATGAATCACGATCATAAGAATCCTAACACGAAGGTTGTTTGGACTGAAAAGAAACGTTTGCGTCATCCCGAGTGGTTTGAACAACCACTAGAGGAATGGGGGAAAACGTTCCATTCGGGACTATCTTTGGATTATGTCGCTTTGAGAGATATCGAAGAAGGAGAAGAGATTACTCTTGATTATGGAATTGAATGGGAAAATGCTTGGCAAAAACACGTAAGAACTTTGATCCGCCACGACCGAGATATATACCAGCCTTTGAATTGGACGAAATGGACGATTTAATCATCCCCACCAAATTCGAACTTGATAAACAATTGGATGGTGTGTTGACATTTTGTCGTACTTATTACTTCCCCGATAATTTTGATATCTCTCCTTTTAAATTTGAACCCCCGAAGATGAGGATGATGAAGCAGAATACCACTATACGTGTCGAGTATTGATACGAAACGACACTGACAATAGTTACACGGTTGAGATCACTGAGGCAGAAAAATGGTTAGGACGGAAAGACATGTATGAAACAATGTATGAAACATCCGCAATGATCCTTTTTAACATACCACGGGATGGAATATTTTTCAGAGACAAAAATTATGCAAGAGATCATCACCAATTTTGGAGTTTTCGTCATGATATGAGATTACCAGACGAGTTACTACCTGATTTATGGAAAAATACCGGTAGTTATAAGAAGAATGAAACAGAATCTGAGAAGGCATCAATGACAAAGTCGTCAAAAAGAAAACAAAAAGATGAATTATAATATTATTAGAATGAACAATAACTTGTAATGTAGTGGTAGTAGTAGTAGTAGTAGTAGTAGCAGCAGTTTCCTTTAATAATAATTAAAATGTACGGATTATGCTTATATACTTACTTTGAATATTATAATACTATAGATGCCCAATAACTATAGTATCATCATCAATGTTAAAAAAGGTCTAAAACTCTCTCAAGTACGAGATTTAAAAAAATGTTTTAGATTATCAGATTTCCGAACCCCTGCTAAACTAAGAGAATAGTGGATGTATTTACGGAGTATTTACGTGTTATTTTTGAAATTTTAACATGTCAGCAGCATGTCACGGCATCATGCACAGATATCTCATATTCACACATCCTCAGTTTTCCGTCGATCATCGCCGATAATACCAACATTAACATTGATCATACCTCTGTGTGTGGTTTTCATGTTAATCACAAGAAACTACTACTGTATCTCCATGGAATCAGGTTTTGTATATTGATTATTTCGTTTCACCTGTTAAAGCGAACGAAGTCAATACGGTAGGGGGGGGAAACTTTTCGTTTCACTGATGTCGGGGACGTGTGTGTACGTACATCAGTAGCGTAGATGAAAGGGGAGAAAAATCATCTGAAACACACAACGATAGAAGCACCTGTGCTTGCAAAGATAAAAGCAACGACCGACGCACAGCAATGATGGAAACGAATTGCAGCGAAGAATCATCATCAAAGGTGATAATAGTGGAAGAAGCAGTCACAGAAACATTAGAAGAAGAAAAACTGGACTGTCAAGAATCGGCGACGACAACGGCGATCGACTCTCCTCCTCAGCAGCAGCAGCAGCAGCGCAACGAAACATCAACGAAAGACAAAGAGGAAACTCATCATTCTTCTATCACTAAGGTTGAAGAGAATGATGACGATGATGTTGAAATGGATTTAGACCTGGATGATTTATTGGGTAGTAACAACACTAATGATATTGACGTTGACGTTGATGTTGACGTTTTTGATGACGACAAAAAACACGTACACAACAACAACAGCGAGGACGATAATCTAGACTTGGACTTGTTGGATACATTATTGGGTAGCGATGATACTGATGACATTGATAACAAAACCAGCAATAATAAAGAAGACAACAAACATAACTTCAACGTCAACGAATTAACCGTCGTCGAAAGAAAATTTGTGGTCGATACAGATACCGACGAAAAAGAAGAGGATGCTGTTCATTTTTCTTCATCTATGACCTTTAAAAAAGATAAGGTAGCATTAGAGTTAGATGCCTTATTAGATGATGATGATGGTGGTGATGATGGTGATGGTGATGGTGATGGTGATGGTGATGGTGATATCGAAATCAATTTTGAAGCCGTAGATGAAGAAGATGAAAAGGATAATGATGAATCTCATCTAGTAGTAGTGATCGACAACAATACCAATCCTATTAAGAAAAGTCATGATGGTGATGTTGTTGTAAAACGAAAACCTCTTTTCAAGTCTCCAAAGTCTTCGGACAAAGTTATATCTAACATTAAAGAGAAACAAAACAACAGCAACCCGAAGAAAGCAACCTTTATGGGAACCTAAAAGAAGAGCAGCAAAGAAATCGACTGTTGAATTGAAAAATAATTCGTCGCTATCGTCGTCACCGTCAAAAAAGACCACGATGACTGCAAGGAATCGAATCAAAGACTACTCAACGAATTTGAATATGAATATGAATCAAAACAGAAAGAATCCAAAAACTACCTACCTGTAACACATAGTCATAACTTCCTCCTTAATCTCATTTGAATCGTCTATGAGACGATCGTTTATGTCTGCAACAGTAAGTTCGACGAGAAGATTTGGAAAAAAGTCAAATTATTTGTTTGGTGGGAAGGGAGAGACGAAAAAGAAGGATATGGCATCCACAACAAAATTATTGACAGGATTGGCGGGGAGATCGTTTATGTCTGCAACTGATAGTTCGATGGGAAGATTTGGAAGAAAAGCGATCGATACTGGAAAGGGAGAAAAGAAGAAGAAAAAGAATAGTGTTTCAAAAGTGGTGGTAGTAGGGTCGGGGGAAGAGAAAATCCAACTTCTGGTAGTAAAAGAAATTATGGGAATAAAAGAAGGACGAATAATAGTATTGGATTATCATTTATGTCACCAACATTTTCATTTACGAATTTGGTCTCTGAGAAACGAAGTGCCGAAAAGGATAAATTAGAAGATAAGAAAAGCATGGAAAAGAAAACCATTATCAATCTTACACCGTGGAAAAATGAGAAGAAAAAATTACATGCACCGGTGTCACCTCACAATAAAGAATATTCTTCACAAACATCATCTCCTCGAAGATCTTCTCCTTCATGTACATCACCTATCTTTGCAAAAACAATTGCTTTCAACAACAAGGTAATAAAGACGCAAATGATTCAAAAACAAAAATTACAGGAGAGAGAAAATATCGCAAAGAAAATCCTCGTTGATCGTAGTCCTAGGGGTGAGGACAAAGTAAAAGTGATTCCATTTCTCCATCATCACGCCCATCTTGATACCCCTATTGGTGGGATGCAGCGACCTGCTGCCAAGAAGAATCAATTCATTATTCGGGACGCAAACCTGCAAAGCAAACTTCATCCTGAAGGCAGTCGGATCAAAGTTAGGTTTGACACGAATAATACTACTACTACTACGACTCCAATCAAATCTATTTCTCCTGAAATAGAAACTGCAGGAAGACATAATGATTGTTCATTTGAATCGCATGTATCGTTAAGTTCTCAGTGTACCGTCGAATCATTTGCTAGTCCCACGAGGGAGGGAATTCGTGGTTGTCAATCTAAGTTTGATCCATTTCTTCATAAAAATAATAGGGGCCCATGTGAACTTTGTGTTTTTCATCTACCAGAAAAAGAAAAGGAACAATTAAATGAAGAGGGTAGACATTTGTTAGTTCAGTTTACGGCAGGTGGCTGTCGAGACTGTCTTATATTTCCAAACCATGATGCAACTAATGGTGTTCGACTGTGTCATAAGTGTCATTCTGCTTCTCATCGAGAAATGCAAGAACGGTGTCGTAAAAAGGGAAATGACTCTGCCACTATTGGGTATTCATTTTCAAAGGTAGAACTTAGGGGAAATTAATCATTGGATACATATATGATGAAAAATTTACTTGGTAGATAGTCCTACATATTTGATCAAACAAATTGATTTAGAAAAGATTAGATTGAAACTACCATGATTATAACTGAATACTGTGGATCTGCTGATCCTGAGTCTCCTGTTGCTGATGAAAGTGTTTAGCTCCTCAAAGTTTTGTTTTTCGTATAGAAAAAAGCTTGTAGTATGAACACGGCTTTTAGGCTTCATTATGTAGTGTTATATCGGTTCTGTTCGTATAAGGAATTGATATCTTTCTCACATAGACGAATGTAATGGTTCTGACAGTCTTCCACTACTTATTGCTGTTATGATGATAACTATAATGATATTGATGATAAGAATAGTAAACAGACAGTAACATTTTTGCTTCTTTTTGCTTTTTTCGACTTGTATAGGGATCAGCAAACAAGCGACAGCGCTAACAATAGCAACGATCAATTGATTTTTTTTAATGGTGGGGCTGTAACAGGGGCAGTCGATGGAAATAGAATAGCCCTGTGACTGAAATTAGGACATTTAGCTTAGAAGTCATCACTTATACATTTCTCCCCCGTATTTCCATCAACCCTAAATGAAGCAGTCCCCCCTTCACCTTCATTTCTTCCGGCAAAAGAAAGAGTCATAGTTTTTGGTTTTTTTGTGACTACTATTTAACATTATTGACTGATTGATACTGATTGCCGCTATTTAACAAAAACCTTTGCCTCGTTAGCACTGTTTCCGGTAAGCAAAAACAAATCTGTATCACATTAAGAACATACTATTACGTTTAGAATTAATTGTTCATAATAGATATATATATATGTATATATAATCACATATCAAACATATACAAGTCAACAGACAACAGACAACCAACCAACCAACAGTAAGGATAATTTATTAGTATAATGCCTCGATTGAGCAATGGTGGCAATATTAGCAGCGGCAACTTCTCGGGCGTTGGGCGGCGGTGCACAAACGACGACGGCGACGACGACGGCACATCATCCATCGTATTTAATTTCTGGTCAGAACGCAACAAAGAGAAATTCTAATAGCAGTATTGCACCAATTCTTCGTACGACGGCTGGATATGCTCCATCACCGTCATCACATAATGGAACCGAATTAGCGTCTCTTATAAATAGAGGAGCACCAATGGCGGATCCGTCACCTGCACCACCATCTGCTGGTGCTCCACAACAACAACGGTCGTCGATGCAATCCTTCGCAAGTCCTCATATTCGTGGTAAATTAGTCGGAACATTGCGGGATTGTTATCACCTCGTTCAACTCATGGACTACCCCTAACAACACAATATAATAATAATGATCAGGCACCTACACAACCAAGTCGGGGTTCCATTATGAGAGCCGCCGAAAGTGGAAAAGGTAATTTATTGCCAATGAGAGGAACAGCTCCCACCACACAACAACCATCAGGTGTTCGACAACAACAAAGAATACCCAAACGGCAAGCTCCTGCTCGTTCGAAAAGTTCTGGTCCAGCGTATTCCTCTGCAACTACTCTACCGCGAACCCGACAAGATATAAGGGGTGGTGATGCAGGTTCGACATCTCCTCAACCCAGTGGTATCAAAGCATATCTTCGACGACGAACAGCAACCGCATCTTCTGATGATGAATTCGATTCAGCAAGTCATTCCGTTCGAAGAGAATTTGCCACTCATCGCAACAGTGTAGTGGTGGTCGTCGGAGTAGTGGTGGTATCAGTGTGTGTAGCACTGGTAGTGGTGGTACTAATACTGGTAGAGTACATTCCAATCCCCGAGGGCGGGGATTATGGGGTATTCAAAAACAATTAACTCATTTATCTCGAATGAAACTTGGACATGTTCTTCAGGTCGTTATCGTTTTAGCCGTTATGGCCTTGGTATATGAATCACATCACAAGGCATTATTTGCAACATCACAATTAATACAATTCAAGGAGGAAGAATCACTTCTATTGTTGCATTTACAAAAAATTGAACAACAATCAATACAACTTCATGAAAATTTAAGTCGACTAGCACGAATGGGTATAAATGGAGGTGGTGGCTCGGCGGCGGCAGTGGCCGACAGCAACGGGTTATCAGGCGGAGGAGATGAATTGGAGGACGGCAGTGATGGGGGTGGGGGTGGGGGTGGTGGACGAGAAGTCGATTTTGATTTAATTCATAAACAAACTCAGCAGCTGTATCAAATGGAGGAGGAACTCAATCATGAAGTCAAGACGTTACAATCGCGTATACAGCTTAGTGCACGGAATCATATCATTCAAGAATTTGGAGAGGGGCCGGTACAGGTGGTATTAGAATTGGACTTTAGTGGAAATAATAATAATAATAATGAACAAAATTCTTCAGGACAAGGACCACATCGGATTTCTATATTATTGTGGCATGATACTCCCCATGCTGCCTGGACGTGGTTAGAACAAATTGGAAATAATGTTTGGGATGGTGCTGAATTTAAATGGCAACAGGGTCATATCATCGATGCTGTTCCTAATCATATCCATGGATCGAATCCAGATGATGGTAAAATCGAATTCGTCGAACATTCCCAACATGCACATCAGGCTTGGACCGTTGGTGTACGAGAATCTGATAAAGGTGCTATGGGTATGTATATTAACCTACAAGATAATTCTGATTTACACAAACATGAAACTTGTGTTGGTAAGGTAATTGATGGTTTCGATGCCCTCCAAAGACTTTTGGAGGCAGCGAGAGGCGAACAAGATTCGTCCATTGCTATCCGGAAGGCAACAGCTATGCATTACGTTACTAAAAAGGCGGGTATATAACAAGACAAGACACAAAACTATAACGAATTTCTTTGTTGTTGTTGGCATCATAATTTTTTTATCTAGATAGAAAAAGTGTTCGAGATTTGCCATTCTAAATCTCCTATATTAAAAACAGTACATAGTAAAGCTAATCGACAGTTTATATAGTACGGTAGCATTGTTGCATAACATTTAGTTTGTAGAATTAGGATATAGTTTGAAACGATATACTTTTCACAAGCTATTTGTATGGAGAGGATTTAGTTCAAATTAGATTGCGTCGTCAGCATTTTTTCATTGTCGGTGCATGGATTGATCACTAAGTATAGGATATATCAAATACGCAATACGCTGATAAACATAAAGGGCCGTATATAATTCAAGAGACCAGATTCGATGCCATTATAAGAACAAAAATAAAATTAGACAAAATAATCAACTACACTCTCTAGTATACATTTGTGATTACTGCTATTATATGATCTCGTATCTCATAAACTAAGTCGAGCTGGTTCTTTTTTCGCGTAAATAAGCACCAACAGGTAGAGTGTATGCGATGGTATTCGTTAATACTCGGTATTTGGTCGGGCCAAACAATTTTTCCTTCTTCTTCTTTGCATCAAATCAGGTAACAACCGTGCGTATCCGTATCTTATGTATCGTTCCTTGCCATGATATCCTGTTGTGATGGTATTAATAAATATGAGCTGACTACTTTTTCTTTCAAAATATCGAATCGATCTCTCTCAATATTCTGATTTTAATCGAATCAGTCATCTGCGTTCTGGGGATGGCGAGGATCGGGTAGGTACTCGGTCACCGGCTTCGACCCAACGACTAGCAGCGCCAAAATTAAGTTCTGAGACCAGCACGTCTACTCGTATATTTTGTTGAGGATATCCATCATTACCAAATGGATCCAAAAAGCTCTTCGATAACTCCAGCAATCCCTTGAAGAAATGTGTCAAGACGGCACATAATGGAATGGAAAGACTACCCAATTCAGGATACAAAGAGAATGGTGCCAACCACACTAACGTATCTACTAGTATTTGGACCAACTGAACGTAGGCGAGTGGCATACGTCCGGCACATAAGTCACCAATTGAAAAATACTCAGCTCGTAAATCGGTCAACCTTCTAATCAATTCACGCTCCGAAGCATCACCACCAACGAGTGTCCCATCACGAAATCCCTCCAATGCATATCTAAATATTAACGAATGAATTTTTGGTTTTTAAGAAATAGAAAGATGAGGAATCTTGTGGTCAATAACATTTCTGGATAACGAAATTTTAGATATACACTATTTTTCAAACTTACACTCCAACCCATTGCATTAGCATGTCTAAAACACAAACACAAGAACAAAGATAGAAATAAAGGATTTTGTCAGATTGATGTCACGTTTTAGAGAATGATACTCGGTTTGGAGACTGACTCTACTCCCACGTGCGCGAAATCTTACATGTATACTGTGAGGGTGGAAGTTCGGAATCCAGCAATGTTCGGACCTCTGCATGTGTCAATTCATTAACACGTTCCATATATCGTAGTCCATTTTCACTAAGTAAAACAGGACCGATTGCATTTTTTTCTTGGTTCTCATCGTCGATGTTTTTTCTCCGCCCGCCTGTCCATCCTTTATCAGACAGGCCCTATATAATAATATTATGAAATATTCTTCTTGGTTAGCTTTTAAAAATATTATTGCTCAAGTAAAAAGTGACCGTTGAAAATAAGTTTAATACTTACATTTGAATTGGTTGGTAAAGCAGCCCAGAAGCTATTGATCAAATAGAAACGAAACTTGTTAGCTTTTGATAACACAACACACACAAAAAAGAATGATCAAAAAATAGTATATATATAAAGTCTAATGACAAAATTCACTTACAAGGTATGACTTAGCCGTATGAGTCTTGTACATGTATTCACTAGGTCTTCAGCATTATCACTATATTTTGACATATTCTCACCATCAATCGCTTCACTAGGTACTCGTTCTGCATTGGTTGTAATGATCAAACATATATCATTGATTCGACCCTGGATTGCTCTGGTCGTAAAGTAAACTGATCTCCAATACGAGTATGCCTGGCTGGTAAAGAATGCAAGTATGAAGGTACATAACGTTAATTGGTATTCCCATAGGGCCTTCAATCCTATTAATTGTTGAACTATTGGCTCATCTACCGGGGGTACAGATTGGAAACTCCAAATTGTTTCTGTGTGCGAATGAACGAACCAATTCACTGATATTCCTATACAGATGTTGATAATAACATCTCTGTACGTCATTGCAAGTGCCGTGCCTTTCCATTGACTCCAAAGCCAAAATGCATCGGGGTCGTATTCACACAAAATTGGACGATTTGCAGCGTCGGAAGTAGCCCCTTTATATTTTGATGCGATTTTAAAACAGGTTGAGTGAACGCTTATTTATGTAAGGAAATAAATATAATAGTAGATAAATGACAAGATTTCGAATCGAGTTTACTTACATTCAGCCATTTCGTTGAGTTTTTTACGTCTACTTGACTTCCATGCTGGGTAGGATGGTCTACCCTTTTTTACTACTACCGAGAGTAGTTCAGTGACTTCATCCTCTGTTAGATAAAGTTGAGTAGTCTCTATTCTACCGGAAGTTGGCACCCTCGTCTCTGATCCCGTTGGCACGAAAAATCCAAAGCATGATTGGAATAGTAGAATACTACACAGTATGGATGAATATCTCATGGTAATCGACGTTTATTCTGCTGCTGCTACTGGTTACAGTCTATGATAATCGTCTGGCAACATTATTGGTAAGCAGTAGGAGGATCTGTTCTTCAATATGATTGGCACCCATCAATACACAATTGGCAAGTCAAAAGATGATGTCGTGAAGTTAAATTAAATACAGGTGATGTTCAAGCAATATTCAAATAATAATATATATATGGCGCGCCACAACCGCCCCCTTTTATTATTTTCCATCCCCTCCCCTCCCGAGATATAATGAACAGAAATCAACAGAAGATACTTGAGGCAAAGATTAAACAATCTAATGAAGAGAAGGAAATTCTTGAGCAAATTTGCTCTCAGCTTGAAGGAGAAAATGCAGAGCTGAAGAGTGATGATCATGAAGCTGGGCGTAAAGCCGACAATTGTCGTGACAGCATCTTGGCAATGAAGAAGAAGGAAATGTTAGTGCAAAGGAAAATAAAGCAGTCCTTAACATCACTACAAGTAACTATGATGATTGGGAGGAAGGCAACTGGTGTTGGCTAATTACTGAACGATGGTAGCAATTGTTAAATTGTTTAAAAGACCAATTGATTCTTGAGATGAATGTTGCTTGAATTAAAAGTAAATAATATAAGTATGCATTTTTGTACTACTGCTGTATCGCGGGGGTACTGTAGTACTAAATGTATGTAACTAACTTGAAGCTCATTAATAGTCGATGACATATATTATACACTACAAAAAGTGCGGAAAGAATTATTACATGATAAATCAGCGTACCAACGGACGTGACGATGAGATTGATTGTTCCTGCTTAAAACGGACCAATTCATTCATCAAAAATGTAATAGTTTCATCCTTTTCTTTTAGTTTGGTAGTTCTATTTGTCTTTTCCTTGCTTAATGCATGTCCTAAATCTTTGTTTTCCTGTTGTAAAGAAGTGATTTCGGTTTTGAACTGATTAGTTTGAATTCCATCACGGAATAAATCCAATTCTTCTTGGGCTAAATCCAATTCCATTGATTGTAGTTTTAATTTGTTCTCCTTTTCGGTTAACTTCGCAACGGTTTGTAGCAACTCGCCCTGCAACCGTTCTCGAGATTTGCCATTAATATCGGCAATATTATTACTTGTTGGATCGAAATCACTATCATTATCATTTCCATTGTCACTATTACTATTATTACCGGTAATATCTTCGTCACCCTTCAAGATCTTCAAATCACTTGTGGCGATATATTTCATATGTTCAATCTCATTATCCTTTTCTAATAATCGTTTCTTCAGTTCATGTATTTCATTCTCGTATTGTGCTTTCAATTCTTCCTTTTCATCGATGGATTCTGCATATTTATTCCCAGCATTACTTAACTTATATGACTGAACAATATGTTCCAATTCTTTTACACGGATTGTTAAGTCATCACATCTATGAAACTCTTCATTTAATTGTATTTCTATTGATTCACGTTCGAATCCCAAAACCTCACGTTCCTTTTGAAGAAGTCCACTTTCTTCTAATAACTTTGATTCTAGTTTTTCTAATTCCTCTAAACGTTTATCGTACTGTAATATCCATCATTAATAATAACAGCAGTATCGATTTGATCCTTCGTCGTCGTGCCCTTTTCCTTTTTACTGCTCTTCGTTTTGTTCTTCTTCTTTCTATTACTTTTGGAGACGACAGTGCTATCGTCGTCGGCATCGTCTTCGCAATAACTGATAGCGCTACCACTCTTATTCTGGTTGCCTTTCTTTTTCTCCTTTCTATTACTCTTTGATTTATTCTTTTTCTTGTTTTTCTTTTTTCCTCCGCTACCGCTACCACCATCACCACCACCACCGACACAACGCTTATTGCCTTGTTTCCGTTGTGCCACTTCTTGTTGTTGTTGAATTGATTCCATACGTTTCCGAACCAATGCACTATCTGAGCTATATCCACAATCTATCCTGTCTACTACGTCATCATTATTACTGGACATCGTCCCAGTAGACGTCCTCGATGACATTGATGGGATATTGTAACCGTACGAGGCCGATGATCATCATCGTCGTCGTCGTCGTCGTTTACTTCAGCTTCTTGTTCTTCTTCTTTGTTATTATCCTTCTCCTCTTCCTCTTCATCGCATTCCGGGATCATTTCGGGTATCATATTGTTATTGTTTGCTTTTATGGTCGTATTATTATTCCGATGTACTTCGCTTCTTCTACCCCGGCGAATAATGGTGGGGCGTTGTTTCTTTTTCTTCTTTTTCTTTTTAGAAACAGCAGTAGTAGTAGTAGTAGTAGTATGTTCACCGTTTTTGTTATTGTTGTTGTTATCATTACACGCAGCAAAATCTGACTCCGATTCCGATGAATCTGATCGTCTTCTAGATACAAATCGCCCGCTGATGATCACCCGTCGAATGAGTCGAATTCGTCGAAAATGCATTTACACTCCACGTTCGTTGGAAGTCAAATCGAGATTTTGGATTAGGACTTCTATGAAAGAAGATATCATCGTTATTAGTATTAGCAGTGTCGTCGTTTGGGTTCTGTTTTTTTCTTCTGGTAGCACCTGCCTTTTGCTTACCAGCCTTCGATAAAATCCTATGTGCGTTGTGGTTAATTATTGTGGATGGTAGTAAAGATAAGGATGGAGATGTTGACGATTCCGACGTCGATGACGTCGAAGATGCTTCATCTCCTCCCCTCCGCCGTTCTCTACTACTTTTGATGCACTGAAGACCTTTGTTGCCCTCTCAATCCGTTGAGTGTTATGCCTTTTCTCAATGGAGACTTTCCACGCTTTCTATTATACTTCATACCGTGCAATACTGTCGAATGGTATAATAATTTTTGTGGTATCGTTAAAAATGAGATTTGCCACCTACAGTTAAGTAGCCTAAATGATTATAATATTGGTGGGGGTGCGTAAAATCGTGATCGTGTCATCACAATTACTCTAATGTGTTTGATGTATTCGCTTACTCGTAGCTCTACTTGTAAATAAGTTGTGAACAAGTTGTGAACAAGTTAAGACAAGTAAGTAAGGATTTTTAAGCGTTTTGTGTTGCTTGGCCTTTCGAAGTAGCTTATAGCTGTTGCGTTGGTCCATTTTTAAATGTAAAGCATTTTTCAACGCACAACAAAAAATTGTTCTCTCGGCGAATCGTGGTACTTTGAAGTATCGATATATCTCAGTATCGGTTGCGCGAAAGGCAATTTTAAATATGCTTATGCCCTGAAGTCATAAATGTCACATACAAACAATTCATGATTATCCTGGGCCATGCTGTACTGTAGAAGAGATATGTATGTTATAATAGTAATAATAGTAGAATAATATATCCTGTGCCTCACAATCTAGTCATATGTTTTTTAAAACAGCACCAACAATGCATGTGTTCACATTACACACAACCTATTTGTTTGATTGGATTGAATCTATGGTTCTCTTCCTCATCGTGCTTCTGCTTTCAACATATATATTATTTGTTAACAATATCTCTATATTCAAGAATTTATTATATCATTATCAACTAAAGTTCTACATGATGTATATTTCTTTTCGTTCAACAAGTAGTATTCTACTAGCCGTTCTTTTTTTGGCGGCGATTAGCCAATATGCGCAAAAGCTGGTGCTGGTTGCTGCTCTATGAGTTATAAGCTATGCGATGTAAGCTGGTGCGGTTCATCCATCAGTGGATACGAGAATTGTGATGGTGATGCCTTTATTTTTCTGGAAGATAGAGAACGTTCTTCTAGTCTCTCACAGTGGTCTAGTAGTACAAATAATCTAAATGCATGTTGCGATGGAGCTACGTGCACCCCGATTAGCCTATTTTATTCACAATGCCTTTCCTGGTTCCGATGACAGTCCCATCATTGCTCCTACATCTGCCCCACTGATTGTCGCACCAATCGCTGATACTACACATGTACCAACAAATCCGCCTACTAGCCCACCTACTAGTTCACCAATCGTTATGCCTGCTAGTAGATCACCTACCATTTTGGTTTGATTTAACTCATTGATTTACTATGTGATTCTGGAAGCTTAAAGTCAACACTGTGATTGGTATTCGTTTGTTTAGATCTTTTAACGACTTCCTTAATATTTTTAATGTATGATATTATTTATTCTCTAGATTGTTGTTAGAGGGGGATGTTGCATGATCAATCTTAACTATAATATTTTTCTTAACTGTTCTACTTCATATTTTCTTCATCTTCGACGGAATAATGTTGTTGAAGGAAAAGAAAAGATGAGTTGCGCTGCGGCGGTCCGTTACACTCTATTTTCCATTTCGTTTTCAATTAATTTTCTAACTTCTTTTGTTGTTGCTGTTCTTCGGTCTCATTCTTCGCTGCACGAACTGGCGATGATGATACGACGGTCGCCATAGTAGTACCACTATTGCCTTGTCGTTGCACTCTTGCAATATACTTACGACGGATTTGATAAAAAATCACCGAAAAAACTAATACTGCACCAAGTAATGAAATCCACGAGATGACATGACCAAAGATTATACAACTAATCGTAATCGAAAACAATTGTCGTGTTGTCATAATGATAGTAAATACGATAGGACCAAATTCTTTGATCGTATAGAAGATAAATAGTTGTCCGGTAGCAGATGTGATTGCTGTGATGATATTGTATCTTAATGCGATGGGATTTGCAGTTAAGAATTCAACAACAATGGGGATATCTCCTGTAACGATTAAACCCGCAACGGTAATAGAAATAGCCCACGTATTGACACTGAACATCATTTGGTACTGATCAACATTGTTTCTACCGAATTGTTGATAAATCTTATCCTGCCATTGAGAAGTAAAAGAGTCACAACAGATATACATCAACATAAAGATTAAACCAATAATTTCTGTAGCGTTTTCGCTATTGGATGTTTTACTCGATAAGGAAAATATTGCTACACCAAGAGTAATAAGGAATGCTTCAATGTATTGGCTGAATGGATACGATGTCCCCTTTAAGAATTTACCCATAATCATGACGGGGATGATCTTCGATGATTTAAAGACGGTCTGAACGGGAAATGCTACATATTTCAACGATGCGTATTGAGACCAGCTACTTAATGTATTACTCATCGCACATGGTGCAAAGCTCCATAACGGAGCATGGTTGTTCGCATATACCGCTCCATGTTTGAGCTTACATGCAATCGCACCAACAATGACAGCTAAAAATCGATTCGAAAATACACAAAATGCCGCCGATGGGAATTTTCCTGTTGGGACATTTTCAGTCGGTGTAAATACTGTGGTCATTATAAGTTCCTGCATATACCCCCATGTTAAATACGATGCCTGTAAACCGAGGAAACAAAATGCAAGTTTTACTGCCGATTGTTGAAAATCGGAATGACCGCCACCGGACGACCCAGCAGCAAATGCACGTGCGACAAATCCGCCACTACCACTACCCTTACCACCACTTTCGGATCCACCCAAAGGAACATCCCGTGATTCCATATCGATCATGAGAGGTTCCATAATACTAGAAAGAAATGAAAAGGAAGAAGATACGGAGGGGGATGCATAATATGATTGAGTTTTTGCAGGTATAAATTATCAACCTGCAATTAAAAAACGGAAAAGTTTCTCACATTCGCAGACGCAAATATTTACTCACTCTTTCTCATCATCTTGAGTCATACTCGCTCCTGGCGATCGAGATGGTGATCTACTTTGCATTCTAGGAGATGCCACTTGTTGTGCTGTTCTCATGCTGATATATATTAGTACTATTCTCTGAATTGGAACTCGAAGATTTCAATGATTCGTTACGTTCAACCGTGTTTTTACGATTCCGCATGAAAATATTTAGTAAATCTAAGATTCGTTCTCAAATCTTCCAGCGTTACCGAAGCAGAGATGAGATTAAAGATTAATATTGAACGTCGGTGTGTGTGTGTGTGTGTACCTGGTACCGATAACTAGTAATTATTGGTTGCTTGGGATAGTCTCCTTTCAGATCTTTTTTGGCGGCGATACTAGTAGTAATGGCGATGTTTTTGTAGTAGTGATTCTGGAGTCTTCAGCAGTAATGCGAAGCGTAATAGGTATATGGGGCATCTCGAATTGTTCTTGTCCAACGGTTACTCAAAAAGTCGATCCGTACCTCATACTCGTACATAGAACTCTACTCACGCGTTCTTACAGTAGTAGTTGAATAAAATGAATAATGTATACTTTTCTATGCGCAGAGCGAGTAAGTTAGCATATATTTATTAGCTTACTACTTACTATGCCAACGAGAGAGAGAGAGAGAGGATAAACGCCTTCGACGGAATAAAACTCGACACAACTTAATATCGAAAAAGTACAAATAGCCTTAACAACAATGGTGAAGCGTCGAGGCACACCTAGACGTATCTTCGTTTCTTGTTTACTCTACGTATGTTTACTGCTTTCCTTTTATAGAGAGGTTGCGTTGTCGTGGTCTCCAATAATATTCGATAATACGAATCTATGTCGAAGGGACTTCACAACTGCCGGCGTGGTTGCTGGATCATCCTTGATAACTCCTTTCGTATTATCAAGGGAGGCTAATGCTGCTTCTCCTATCGGTGGGGGGAAGAATAGTTTGATCGAACGACTCAACAACATGATCCCGCTGCATTATCCAATTCAATTTTCAATATACCACCCAAAGTTCAAGTCTACCCATCATTTATGAGAGGCTCATGGAATGTAACGCTCGCTTATGGAGGATATCTTTTTCCCAGTCAAAAAATCCCCCGTTCGCGTTTGACGACAAATACTCAAATACCTGGATTTCAGAAATGTTCTATTGCGGCTCTGTCGGATGTGGGGAAAGAGGTGGTGCATTACACATTAAATATAGACGAAACTACTGGTCTCGAGGACCGTGAACTTTCTTTAACGACATCCATCAATGATCATTTAGGATATTCGGCTATACAAGAAGTTCTGTACAGTCCAAGAGCAAACCCGAATCGATTATCTGCAGTTTTTGCGGAATACAAAACAACGAATGCGGAGCGAATTGAATTATTCTGTAATGGTCGAGAATCTGAATTAGTACAAACCAACGACGATAACAATAATAATGTTTTCGTGTGTAGTGAGTACATTCGTCAGGTAACATTTTCTGGTGGATCACAAGTAGGTATACCACGACAGGCTGTGACGAACTACGCGCATTTCTTCACGTGGAAAGAAAATGGCAGCGACGGCAATCCACAAAAAGGGAATCCAACAACAACAATGACAGGGAATCTCTTAACCGCTTGTTTTCTAGATCCGACAGATGCGATGTTTTTCGAAGAGCCATCCAAGCCTGTGGCCGTATTCAGTCATGTAATTAAGGCTACAAAAATTTGATATCAAATCAAATGAAAGAATAATAATATAAGTCAAATCTGCTCCAATTTTATTGATGATTAATAATATGATACGACTAGCTAAGATTAGTAGTATTCATACATAAAAACCTAGAAAATGATACGAATACTTAATGATATCGACGAGCTTCTAGAGAGCTAGCTAGCTAGCAAGACAAAAAGAAAGTGGAATTTTTATCGACCTCGTGATAGATTCAACGTGCCGATTCTTGTCTGAGAGATAGAGACATGAGATATGAGAAGGCTTCATCTAGTTTGATTTTCATTATGAATAACTTTTTGAACAGTTCGAAAAATCGGACACCCTAATCCACACATATCGGTATACATAACAGACACGTCGGCCATTGGTACCCTATATATTACATAGTATAGGATGAATATTTCAAAGAAAAGCAAGGTGTAGATATGGTTAGTGAGAAGAACTGTCTGCAACGTTGATTTCGTGATTGACTCGAATAAAACATAAAATAAAGGGAAAGAAGGAATGTCGTGGAGTATACTACCAGTATAATGTGAGGCGAATAGTTTGAGAGGAAGTACATTCGACGTACTCATTTTTGAATGTTATAGATATCGTCACGGCCGTCGCTCATCGACGAAAGTAAAAGGAAGTACAAGTTGTTTTGTTGTTTTACTGGTAAGAATGTAACATGAGAATCTGATTCTGATATATACAACAATAGTACAATGGGAAACGACGAAGAAAATCTGTACGATGCTTTCAATCGAAGAAAATGTTGTGCTATAAGACTTTGTTCATTGTATACGAATACTGCCGTGCATAATGTTCAGTTGTCACGTTTCTAAGAAGATAAGAAGGAGAAATTACATATATAATACGTTGTTACTTTATATTACATTCATTTTAAAGATCTATTTCCCTCAGTCGATATATCACTACGGAAAATTAGAAAAGACATCGATCTATCTGAATTGCTTTTGTTTACCTGATCGTTGCCCGTTTCGAATAGGATACTATTTCTTCTTTATTATCTCATGCTAAACCATACTGACAGTTCCAATCTACGAAATGCTCGTGAATACCCTCACCAACCCACTTTTTGGATTTATTTATAACATATTAGTCATTGAGTGAATGTTTGCAAACAGGACAAGAAGTTTTCGTGGAGAGCCAGGTTTGAAGACACGAATCATGCATACAGTGGCCGCAGTGGTTCAGAATTCGTAATGATTCATTTGTATCGTCTGGATCGAACTCCCCTAGGCAAATACAGCACCTAGAATCATGATCGTCGTCTCCTGTGGTCTTTTGAGAAAGAAATTCCTTCGGCTAAGTAATGCAGAAATTCTTTCAAGGTCTGCCTGATCTAATCCTTTTATACCATCCCCGGGTGCCGCAACGCCGATCTTTTCTCCTAGCTCCTGTAATGCCTCATAATTAAGATCGTCCACATCCATCGCATCACCTTGCGCTTGAGCAAGTTTACTTTCGAGATCACCACGGAGGGCCATTCCACGCTCGTTGCATCTCATAACTGTCAAGGCGGCAGAAGTATGTATTTGAAGATCTTTTAAAGTTCTCAATCCGTCCATTTCCAATGAATATTCACGCTTCGGATGAGCAGAAAGCAATGTGAAACCAAATTCCGAAAGCGGAGCCGCAAAAGCTCCCCCAGACAACCCAACCTTCTGATTTCCACGTGCATCTGAAAATCCTCGTACTTGAACTACCTTAGCTCGAGCTATATGTTGTTTTTTATTATCTTCAGTTGGTAAGTGGCTTTTGATGACTTGATAAACGGTTTTCAATTTTTCGGTGCTATCGAATACCTCTACAATTGAAGAATTCGAGGGGAGTCTAATTCTCAAACGACGAGAATCTTTGACCGGTAGACGTGATACTGATATCTTTGCTGGTGCACCATCCTTTGATACCATGATTGGGGAGGTAATTTCGTTCAATCTTTGTCCCGTCCCCCATTTGTTACGATGATAGTTGTCGTTGTCGTAACCGTCATCATAGCCTTCATCTTCATTGGAAAATTGATCTCCAACAGATTCCATTTCTTCGTCATCTTCTGGGTACATTTGCTGTACCACACTAGTAGAATCAGAAGCAACATTCGTTGCTTTACTTTGTAATGTCTTTAGGTTAGACTGAAGTTCCCCAGCAGTGACATACTCCCCTTTAGACGCAGCCTCCTGAATCTGTCCATTTAAGCCAGCTACGTTCTGATCAAACGACTCTACTTCTTGGATCTTTTTCTGGATTTGTCCTGCAAGGATGAAATTTCCACTTTTGGCTGCTTCTTTCATTATCCGGTCCAGGAAATCCGTTTCCTTTGAAACATCGTTGTTCTCCGCAGGTGGTGGTTTCATGGCCTCATCACCAGATTTGTTAGATTCTGTCACCTCGTTCAATAGGGTTGAAAAAGGAGGTAGCGTCTTTAAAAGTCCTTCCAACTGATCGTATAAGTTATTCATAGAATTGACAAACTCAATAGGATACGGTTTTGTTGATCCCTCTCTTTGTCTCGAAGGAGGAGCAGAATGATCATTCTTGTATCTTGATCCGATTGTTGAAGGTCGAGAAGCATTTATCCACTCTACCACAGCTTGCAATGTATCAGCCCCATTATGAAAAAAATGCAAATGCATTATATCTTTGAAAGGCAATAGATGGGCCAGTGCAGGATTCGCCGTGGAATTCTTCTTCAAGACTAATGTCAAGGGCTCAATCATTGCGTAGAGCAAAGTGCTTACACGAATTTGATCTTCGTACACCCAAGCATGTGATGGTAATGTCAAGTCTTCTTTCACAGTCGCTCCCGACAATGTATTCCCAACAGAGGTGAATTTACCTTCTTTAATTTTTTCTTCCCATCCACCATGACCCGGCTCTAAAAAGAAAGGATGCTCTACACCTAGAATCAAACTCTGAATTGAAACAAGGACCTGAAATAACGAGCTCGCCTTCGGGTTCCATTTTGGCCCTTCCCATGTACCCAGGAGACTTAGACACACCTTTCCAGACGCGTACAAATTGGGTCCGAAGCGCACCTTGCCTCTTCCTGTTGTAATGATTTGAACCTTGGGCGAAACATTTGGATAATTATCAGGTATCATAATGTCGAAGGCAAAGACACCACCGGAGTACGGTGACGGACCTGGTAGTGGCGCCGGGAGGATAGCTCGAATATATTGTGGCATTTCCTCGTCGAAACGAAGCCATGCGGAACATCGTTTGTCTGATGGGAGAGAAGTTTTAAGATCTTCAAACTCAGAAAATAAACGCTTCAAACATGTATGAGTCGATGACGACGACTGTGCAGCTTGTTGCGAACCTGAATAGTGAATAAATAATATCGAATGATGTGATGAAATCTTCGTGAGTGTTATGCATGTACGTGTGTGTATAGTGTGTGAGTGTGGAAGGAAATATGTACTAATTACCAAGTAGCGTACCTGTGTTGAAAACTGATGTCTCGCGAATACCGGGTGCCGGTCCACATCGCGGAATGCTGTCGAGACTTTCTTCCCATGACTGTCGCGTACTATTGATCTCATCAGGTAAGATTGGATCGGAAACTTCCTGAGATAAATCGCTTTTTGGCACAGCAGCTGGTTTCAAATTTGTTTTGTCATCCTCCTCTTCGACATCCATATAAGAATCTCTAGCATCGCTCACATCTTTTACATCAGGATTATTTGAACTTAGCATGACGCTATCACCATCCTCATCATTATCGCTTCCACTTTTACTATTATTATTAATACTTTTATTGTTAGATTTATGTTTCTTATTCCATGCATCTGCAGCTTTCGCTCTAATAGATTCAAGAGATTCTTTTGGATCACCAGCAATATCTGACCTATTAGATGGAGGTGGTGATGAGTTTTTCGACGGAGACGTAGTTTGCTCGTCCAAATTTCGAATTTTGATATATTTTGACGAAATAATGCTCGTCATTGCTTCGGCATTATTTTTTCCTATCCCTTTGTTGGCTTCCATCTTTTTACGATTATTTTCACGATTTTCTCTCTCCATTTTATCCTCCGCCCAACGTTTGATTGAAAGATCTTTTTCAACTTTTCTAGAATGTTTTGCCTTCCTAACTTTTATCATTCTCTCTTTACGCTCCTGGTCCGATAGGAATAATGTGTCACCATCATTGGATTTAGTTTTCTTCGTCGTCTCGCCGGCGCTTGTTGTGCTAGTAGTATTAATAGCTTTTTTGGCAGTCGCTTCTGTAGGAGAGTCAGAATGAATTCCGACAGGAAAAGGTGGGGGTTCCAATTTCTTTAATTCTTCCTCCATCGTAGAACAGAACAAGTTAGCGCGGTAGATACTATTTTGTTCGTTCTCAGAAAATATCAAGAATTTATCTCCGTCGATTTCGGCGTACAAGAATCCCACAGCTGTGAGTAGGTCTACGGCGTAGGGAACAGTAACGACCATCTTTTGAATCTTAAAAAAGAAAAGAAAAGAAAAAAACAGTAACGATCAATGTAAAATAGTTCGTGAGTTAATAGTCTACTTCACAAGTGAAAACCCTATAAACGTGGGATAGCATTCTTAATATTCGAGTGATTGAGACATACTTACCTTTGGATTTGATAGGCGAACTTTACGGAATTTTTCAGATTGATGTGAACGAAGCGCATTTCGAACAATCGTTAATAAGGTATTCCCACATGAAATCAATTTTTGTTGTAGAATCAGATCATCTTTTTTATTATTGGACGTCTTATTATTATAAGAACGCTTGAGGGGGGAAAGAAAGTCAGAAATCAAGATATCAAAGATTTGAGACGACGACGACGACGAATATTCATCGCCTCTTCCTCCTCCTGTCTGGTTCGTAGTTTCCATCTTGGTTGAAGGGTTTTGGAACGGAATTGACCGTGGTATTTTCAAGTTTTTGTTAGTTTGTATATTTGTCGTTATGGTACTGATACGTCGAACGGAAGGCAGTTCCAATAAGTAAGATTAGAAGATAACGAAACAGAGAGACAATGGAAGAAATAGACAACAGTATCGTATTCTTCTCTTTCTCTGAGCGGAGTGCATTCGTTTTGATTGTTGTTGATGTATATAATTGGACACAATGATGATCACGATTGACAATGGATCCAAATCCAACAGAATTTTTAGATTTAGTCGTGGATCTTTTATCGCCTGACATCGCTCCAACACGGTACCTTTACAATAAGTAAAGTTACAAAAACACTAACAATATCGACACAAGTAACGAAAGAGGAGCAAATTTTATAGTATTTTCTTTTGTACAGTTTTAGATCATTTATTTCCTCTTTCAGCATCATAATCTACAGCAGTTGTTCAGAAAGTTTCTGCTACTAAAATGGGTCTTGGAGGTGCTGGCATGCCAACAAATGACAATCAAAGAATTATCTGTTCCTTTCCTTGTTTGATAACTTACCTGTTTGTCTTCTTGGCTTGTTCCACCTAAGTCTCCCCATCTTTTAGTCCCAAAAGTAACATGATCTGTTATGTGCCAAATGCCTTTTCACACAAGGAATCATCACACAAGAATAATGCATGCAACAATTTGCCCCAATCGTATCTTCAATATCCTCATGATTCCATTGAGAGGCAACAACACAAGATCATTACCATCATTATTCTCCCTCTGTTTGAAATCCACCATCCAACACACAATGGGAAGTGTATAGTAACCCAACTTTCGATGATGCCTGATAATGAACCAGGGTGTACCGTACCACCATGCAGGCATCCTCCTCATCTCCTCCTGTAATGATGACATCCACAACACAACTCATGCAACCAATTGCCATGTCATTCAAGTCTATTCAAGTTGCTAGCTGTCCTTAATCACTCTATGAAGACAGCTGTAATGAATGTAGTCATAGTGGATGGATGTTTTATGTGTTTTTGGAAAGTGAGCAAGGAGGGGACATAAAGGGGGGGATTAATTTTTAGTAAGCTTCAATCTCGTAAAAAACATCATCTTTTAAAATTATTATCCATATTAATTTGAGCTTTTTTCTTTTTCATTTCTTTTTAAAGTACTCCAACACACTCTTTCTTTTGTAGATGTTACCAATCAATCGTACTGTACTTGTACATTGTACCGTTACTCCATTTCAAGAAGCCCAATAGAACAGTAGCTGTGGTCATGACGTCGACACTGCAACGTGGATTTCTGCTGAGTGGTTCAACGACGGCGAAAAACGACAAACGGGAAAAGAAGAACAAGCAATCGTCTTCGTCTTCGTCAACGGAGTCAACCGCCACCACCACCAACCCCAAGGAAAAGCAAGAAAATTCGGGTTGGACTAAGGGATTTTTGACGACAAACAAGAAAAAGAAAAAGTCGACGATTAAAAGAAAGAAGACTACGACAAATGACGATCCTGAAACAGAAACAGAAAAAAAATTACGTGAACGACGACAAGCATCGACGATAACAATACTGCCTAACATCATCAACAATCAAGATAACAAGACAAAAATACAATCTTCATCCCCTATAACGTTTTCTCGAGATCTCTTATCGATCGATAAGGAGGACGACGACATTCAAGATACTACCATCAACATGGCGCAAATAAAACTCGAATTATCGATACGACAAACAATATATCAAATACGATTACAACTAAATCGTTGATCAGCATAGTTGTAAACAGTGATGATGACGAAAACGATGATATGACTGAAGTGTCTTCGATGCGGACACGACAGAAGCAACAACAGCAACGAACATCAGGAAAAAAAAATTAATGACACAAAGACAAAAACAACGACGAAAACATTGATTAGTCCATCATCTTTAGTGTCGCCGTTAATATCTGTAGTAGGAGAAGACAACGATGACGACGATGAGGGAACACCATTATTGAAAGAGGTTTTTACTACTCGAAAACTAAAAGAAGGAAGAAGTGAAGGAAGAGGAATCGTCAATCTTATCCCATCATGGAAGTATCATCAACACCAGAAACTGTACGTGAGGAGGAATTTAACTGTGCAATTACGAGTACGACCTCTGATAAAAATGGAGAAAAAGAAGAAAAAAAGATTGCATGTAACAAAGTTAATAATGATGATAAAGAAGAAGGTAATCCTGACATGGTAAATATTCTGAAATTCCAACAAGAATTAGAAAATATATTGACAAGGCAAAACCAAACCAAAACAACAACAACAAGACAACTATTGTCACCATCCACCAAGACACACTGGTGGCAACATTACGACGAATAAAACCAAATCCGACGACAATGATAATAATAATCGTAATAATAGTAGTGTCTGTGATTCACATAAAATAATGAATATAAGATCTTGGACGACGGAACGCCGTCTGTGGATGTGGGCACATATGTTACACCGCAGACAACATAGAGGTGGAAATCGTTCCCTCAGTACTAATAACACAAATAATGGGGACGATGAATTTGATGTGACTCGAAAATTATTCTCGGAACTTTTCGATGCTGAATATTATCATCACCGTCGTGGGTTGATACCAATTAGTAACGACGACGACGACGAAGATACGAATAACAACAGCAGCAGTAGCAACAATAACAGCAACCCTTTAGAATCGATACTACGAAGTGGCGAAACGGAAGATGATCGACGATTAGCCTACCAGGCCGTATTGGTCATCCAAGAGCATTACACCTACCGTCGACGGTATCTTATATCTCTGCAAAATAACGATAGAAACAATGATATATTGAAGAAGACGAACAACAACAACTACAGTAACAATATAGAGATTATAAACAAAGAGCTGCTGTTTTCGGAGAAGGATCAAAACAACAACAAGGAATGACACAGCAATTGATTCCGTTGATCATCGATTTAGTAATGAATACATCTGGTGGTGGACGACGAACACGGATGGCCCAAATCGCATGGGAGACGGTATTCTTCTTATGACATTTCGTATTCGTTACTACTGCTGTGTGTTGCCTTCTACAACAAGAAGTACAACAACCTGACGTCACAACCATTATCATCATCGTTATCATCCAATAGCGACGACGGTAGTGGCGGAAAATCAACAACAATAGAAGAAAAATACAGCGGAACTATATCATCAATATCGTCTTCTTCTTCTCATGATAATAATGCATCTCACTACTACTGCTAGAATCATTATTGCCTATGAGTTTCTGGAAACAATTGCAATCATTGATACAACGGCAAGTTATGTGGAAACGATCAAAAAAGAAGAAGACGAACGACATCAAGATAAATCAGCTTCGAGATCTAGAAATAAAGGTCAAGGATATCACGATTAATAAGGCAGCAACGGATAGTGATAATGATTTGTTCAATGATGATCGGCATCTAACTACTATGAAGTCAGAGGTATTGATGGATATAATTATCGCATTAGAAGAACATATCGAAGTATAACGTGAAAAAAACAAAAAGTAAGAACACATTGAAAGGAGTCAACAACAAACAACAACAAAACAACAAAAGAGGACGAGGGGGGATGAATCTAACTATAAACAGCCATAACTTAGGTAGAATAATAGTTTCAATAGGCTATTGGTAAAATAAGATCCTAATTTAGAAACGTATTGATTGGTTAGTACTATATTTATATGCTCTACTGTACACCCAGTAAGCCCCAGCAATAAATTGCATGAATCGAGTGAATTCTTTCACTCTTATTGTTCAAGATAAAATTGACAGCTTCGTGAACACCATTATAGGTTGATTTTAGTTGTACTAAAATTGGGATGCTTCTTCATAAATGCTCCGTGCTGTTTCACTGCTCCGCCAATTTCTA
>FMBT01000144.1:0-28550 GCA_900095095.1 Fragilariopsis cylindrus CCMP1102
AAGAATTCAATTCTAATGAAAATTGGGGGGCTATGATTATTTCTCTAATTTTGAGCTGCGTGATCAATTATTTCGACTCAATTGATTCTGATTCCTTCAAATCAAACTTTGACACGCAAAAAAGGCATAAAAGATTCCAACAAACACAAACAACACATCACGACTTGTTCGATTTTTGTATCACACCATGTCATTCATGTTATGATTCGATTCCTCCTTATTCCTACGCTATTGTTGAAAAAACATGTCTGTAATAAACGAAAAGAGAGAGGAGAAAGAAAATCCAGAGGAAGCACCGTTACAAACATTAACGGCTGATACAAAAGAGGAAGCTTTGCCATCAACGCCGGTTTCATTTTTATCTGATGCCATTCGACAAAACTTCGACGACGAGCTTGTCGAAGCTTGTCTATTCTACCTCAAAGGTGTTGCTGGTATACTGGGAGGAACATTCTTGTGTAATCCAGTCTACTTTATTCAGACCGTTTTTAATCTATTGAGGACGATACTTGGTTTAACTCTTGGGATCGGTTTTGGAGCTGGATTGGCTAATCATGTTTTCCATCAATTACAAAAATGGCAAAGGGAATATGATCGAAAACAGCAAGAAGAATCGAAGGTAGAAGCACAATCCCGACGACGAAAGATTCTGGAACAATCAGCTGCTGGTCGACTATCGCGTCAGAAAGTATCTTTGTCAACGAGAGGAGGAATAGATGGTGGTGTTTCCTCTATGCCATCGATCGGAGACGCTGTGAGTGCAGAAGATGGAGATACCTATTTGAGCTTGATGAGCCAGGCAGGTTATCCAATTCATGATCGGATTTTACGAGGACAAGTTCTAAGAAAGGATCATAAATTTTGGAACGTATATTATCGATTCACAGATACGCGGATACCGATACAGCAAGGAGTCCGCATGGTAGGGGCAGAGTGGCCAGCTTTACCAAAACCAGTTACAAGAGAATTAGGACGATTCATAGAGCACGTCATGAGAGATTATGTAAGTGGATGGTATTCATTATTTGATTCTGGGATACTTCACAGAACTGAGCAAGAGAAACGAGATGATGGCATTCCACGGGATGGTGGAGACAATGATGAACAACATGATTCAAGTACCAGCAGGAATTCTAAAAGTTCTATTTCTGTAACAACAGTGGAGGAACAAAATCAACAACAGCAAAATGGTAATGGCAATATAATTAGTCCAAAAAACGTACAACCCACTCGAACCTCAGTAACAACTGGCTCATCTTCTAATCTACTCCCAAAAGACCCTACTAAAGGTTCTGTACAGAACAACGAAGGAGAGGAACGTCATCGGTCAGGAGTGCCTCGCAAAATGGTATTTTCCACCTTAACTCATCGGAGAGCTCCTATGGTCGATTGCTGCTACAGAATGATGTCATCGGCTTTTGGAAATTTAGCAACACGTGCTGAGCATGTCAATTTACTCGAATTGGTCATGATCAAGTGGAGTCAAGTATTAGGACACACAATTTCAGAATACCGAACTTTGCGAAAGGCTGCTCAGGATAAAAAGATACAACAATCACATATGAGTAGCAGTACCAGAAACAGCGATGACAGCAGCATTACATTGCCAGTACCATCTGAAGTTGAGGTGACGAGAGAATTTCTCCTGACGGGGAAACTCCATCGTGCGGTTGTTTTTGGTCTTGATATTCCATCGTTACTATTTGCTGACGCTACGGGCGAGGAATGTGGTCTTGGAGGAGACAACGACGACGAGGGTGGTGATGTTAGGGATCCAATACAAGTATTGGAGTCTCGTTTGTATCATTCAAATATTCTGAAAGAATGTGAACTTGATTACAATCGCGTCTTGGCTAATCGATTAATACGGACCTTGATGCCAAAATCTGAAACGAATTCACAATGTGTTGTGGCATTAGTAACGGAGATAATAGCTGGTACTGTCTTGACACCCTTAATGAATCTATGGATACCTTCTTTTTTGAATGGCATAATTGTTAAGATGATGTCTACTCCGTCCACCGAAGAGAGTGACGGTACCGCTACTACTAGTAGCGAACCCAGCAATACCGATGATAATCATTCAAACACCGCTGCAACAAATAATGTCGGCGACATTTCTCAGGAACCGATCGAGCCATTCACGAATGACACACATTCTTTGAAGGAGCCAGTCGATACAATTCGAAGCAATACCATTGCACAAGCTAATATGGGTATAGTAGTAGTTAATAATATAGCAGAACAAACGAACGCACAGACCCGAGAGATGGCCAACGAACCATCGACTAGATCAGACTCATCTACGATTAAACTACAGGACGCACATGGGGGCAACATATCAACAAGTTCTAGGGGAAAAGATACTGATAGTAAAGAAGATGGAAGCAATACGATAAGAATAGAATATATGATTCTGACATTGTCATCGTTGGCCCTTACGGACTTAGCAAAGTTCACGGGTTTTGAGGAATGCCGAATAGCTAGACAAAACCACGAAGAAACAGAAGTTGATTGGGACAATGCCGAATGTCAGCACTCTATTCTCAAACTAGTTTTGGTAGTCGAAACAGTATTATTAGATGGACGGTGTGCATATGCGGACACTAACTTGTTCCCAGACTTGCTGCCGGTGTTAAATGGTGATGATAATAATGAGGACGATGATGATAATAATAATATTAGTACGGTTATTCAGGAAAAAGCATCTCTTACGGAACTTCTCATGGATATGACATCGAATATGGATACTTTTGAGGAACGAATTGATGAATTCTTGACTCAAAATCCTGCAGTTCCTCGGCATGATCGAACTAGTAATGATTTTGAGCCAGGTGCAGATGAAATATCTGCCATTAGAACTCTCATCTCGACCTGGCTCCATACTGGACAATTGTTTAGAGCAATTAAATTGATTTGCAAAGCTGCTGATAGTATCTTAGTTGCATACTATGCCAATGGTGCGTTCCTGTCGATGAAAGACGATAGGGAAAGATTCGCGAGACAAATGAAAGTCCTAGATGGAGTAGATATCATGGTTGACACAATGTCTGTATTGGCAAGTCAAAGACTGGTATTGTCCGAGGCATTCGACCTATTGCCATCTATAGCAGCAGACATTTCATCGAACGATGTCAGCACACCCAAGAGCAATCCTGTAGTGAGCGATATTTCTCAGTACTATGGACGTCAATCCACACCAAGATATCTTGACTTCCAACGCAATGAAGCATTCGCTGCAAGCTTAAGGGCCGAACGCGAGCGCCGCTGGCGATCCTGGCAGACCCGAAAAATGGATAAAGACATCCAATCAGTAGTACGGAAAACTGCATCACCTCGAGAAAGTGAGCTCCATTCCGAAATGCACAATTTAGCTCGACTTTTTCACAATGGAACATCCATAATGACAATCAGAGACGCTGCCAGAAAGAGGGAGAAAATGGAGGAGTCACCCAAATCAGCTTCGGATGAAAAGGTATCGGTATCGCTTCTGACGGTAGAGATAATTTCGAGTAGGCGCCGGATTGAAGTCCCTGATGATGATTCCTCATTCTTATTGAGGGCGCAGTCGCGCCCGCTTAATCCATTAAGTATTCATCTCGATGATAGGAACCACGATATGAGTTACAAATGCTTTCTTGGCACATACGAGGAACCGGCAACACCTCAGGGGTCGTCTCGTTACAGTGGTGGTCGGTACTTGAGGCAGTGCTTCCTACAGTACTATCCTAGTGATAGAACAGCTCTTATCGTATTACAGAAGGATGTGAGAAAATTAGACAAAAGAAAAGGAAACGGCTTAGCAAATGGATCAGGGCAAGATAAAGGAAACGATGAACTACCAGTGACTTCTTATTTTTCTCACAAGTTTTTACGACAAAGATACCTGTGCCAGAAAGTTACAGCAACTCAGAGCTTCCTCTCCAGCTCTCTCATGGAATCAACGGACTTCAATGCTTTTCCTAGGACCGGAAAAGCTCTAGATTTTGTCTACCGAATGTCGCTCTTTGATCGTCCTGTTGTTGATTTGGCGGGTAAGCGATTTAAAATTGAAGACTCAGCGAGTCGCGGAGTTCATCGGGCAGATGCGAGTAGTTTTGAAGTGAGCGACGCATCACTGACGTATGTGTTGCTCAAAATCGGGAAGGACCACGGATCAAAATCTTCAAAAGATCTGGGAGTTGGAAACGTCGAGACTGGTCCTGATGGTTATCCTGTTTTGTTTCTTAGGTTTACAAAGTCTGGGGACCAAACTGGTACGGAGCTAAAGCCTTACAGACTTTCATTCGTTCGCGCTGCTCTAATAGTGACATCAGCGAGGCAAGAAGCACAGCTCCAAAGTCTAATCGAATGTGTGAAAGCTGGCTCAGCAAAAAGTGCAACGAAAGCGCGAACAGAAGAACGACTGAGACCTATAAAGAAGATTTTGTATTTTGCAAACGATAGAGCCGATCATCATTGCCTCAATCAGGACTTGAAGATTGGTCATTTCATAGATCGAGGGCAGCTTCAAAGAAATGGCTTATTAAATTTACGCCATCCGACTTCGATATTACAGCTAGATGCCAAAGTGGAAGGATCAGCTCTAGCAAAAGAAGTTCCTATCGCCTCACTTTCGAGTAATTCTCACGCTCAAGATACAGTCATTTATAAAATTCGGTGCACTGTCTTTGTAGAGCTAGACGATCCTAATGAAGTAACGAATGAGTTGGAACCTTATGCTTTGGACGACGGATCATATGCAACTGTATATAGAGAAGAATTCGTTGTATATCGTTCAATGAAGGAGTTTCAAATTCTTCATAAACAATTGAAGAGTCAAGTTGCATTGACAGAGTCCACAATGTCGACTGGAAATAGAATTGTTGGGGCTGCAACTGCTGCTTTAAGTACCAGTAGCCGCAGTCTGTATCGACGACGAAAACAGATTCTCATTCCCTCATTAGCACAGGCTGGAAAAATTGGATCAATGGGAATCACACAAAGATCAATCACGAAGAGAGTGGAACTTCTTGACGAGTACATCGGCTACCTGTTATCTTCCAATTCCCTATTGAAACGTTGTTCTGAGCTACTATTTTTTTAGGTGCATCCTATCCTTTCCCACCCGAAGTAACGGTTACTAAAGCAAATCTAATGTTATAGATTTGCTAGGGCGCACGGATTTCATCCGCAGTGTAGCGCTAAAGGATGGTACCGAAGGGACCAAACTGAAAGTAAAAAATTCACTCCAAACAAATTCCAGCGAAAAAGCGAACTTCATCTACCCGTAGAAGATCATCAGTTGAGACGATAAACGAAAATTCAGGAGAGAGAGTATCGAATCTATAAGTATGGATCCAGCCATCCTAAACAAGGTCGATCAAGTACCATTGGCCGAAGTTAGAAACCGCATCGTTGAATTGACTCGATTATCTTTTAGTTTTGAAAATGCTTCATTTGTAAGAAGTCAGATGTTGTCTGCTTTGGAAACGGCATCTTTTGTTGCAGTTGCTAAACAAAGCGATTTCCGACGAGTGTTACACGACCTACACGCTCGTAATTTGAGTGGTGATGCCATTGGAGGATGGATTCGAACTCTTCTCGACATCCTTTGGCCTGATGGTGTATGGGGAAAAGCCAAACCACTCCTTACGAAAGAAGAAGAAGATAGGTTGAGAGACGAAGCAAAGATAAAGTTACACGAAGGCTTTCCGGATCAATTTCGCAAAATTCTTGGAAAAGAATTAACAGTAGACGGACTCGAGTAAGTTATATATTCATTTGTTCATTGTTTTCTTCTGCATGCATCCTTATAGCCTACTCCATACAACTTTATCGGGATAATATCACGACTAACCAAATTTCGCGCGCTTTACAGTATGATTCACGAGATGCTACAGAACAAAATCATTGTCAAAAGTCTATTCTATATGTTACTTGATCTTCTTTGGATTGAGGTTATTCCTGAGCTAAGAGATACTTTACCATGTGCATCGGCAATCGATCTAGATCTACTTTAGCTAGCTTTCCTTATAAACGAAATTGTTCGGTTACAAATAGGTCCAGATTTTTTAAATAATGCTATAAGATTTATTAGTGTGTATTGTGTAATCTATTAAGCAACAGCTGAGACATGTTTGCAGCTCTCTGAAACCTCGGATGATTCAACTTCATTGTCCGCATTTTGGACCTGAAAATTTCCTGTCTTCATTGTAGTCTCCTTACACGCTGCTGTCTCAATTCACCTTTTGTTGACAAAGATGCTTGTATTCTTTTCTGCCTCATTTTTAATCAAATCGTCGTCACATGCCTCCAGTTGTATTACATAATGACTAACTACTTGGCGTTGGTTGTGATGATGGTGCTTTCTCCTCTTCGATTTATGTTGATGACATTATCTTTGTCATGATCCCCTTTTTGTCTTTATCTGACACGATTGCGGCATTGTATGCTTCTGGTATTGAAACAATAGGACTGATAGACATTGTACATGCAACCACATTGTGGGGCGAATCTGAGCTGCTTGAAATACTACTTCCGTTACTACCTTCCTCTCCATTCCTTTTCGATTTGTATACCTTGACATTGCGTCCAAGCATCTGATGACGAATATTAACTTTATTAAGTTTGTTATAACCACTCGCCGCAACAAGTTTTTCTATACCGACCTCAATATTATCATCTTTAGACGTTGCTGCTCGAGCACGACCTGCAGCTTCGGCTGCAGCATGATTCTTGTTGGAGTCAGAAGTGTGTTATTGTTATCTTGATCATTCTTCATCCCACTAGAATTTTGATCTTGGGTAGTAGCCTTTTCTGCAGAATTCTCAATCGATTGTTGGTTGTCTTTCTGGAAATCCAGTTGCGATAGCTGCTGAGTAGGGAGGGATAACAATGTTGTAATAGGATTCCCCACGGCATTGTGTGAATCAATACCAGAAAGTCGACTGTATGATGCATTAGTGTAAATCACGGTAAAAGGTGGACTAGCCTTTATGACCAACTTGGCAGTTTTCGTGAACGATACAGCTTTATCTAGAGTAGTTGGCTTGCCAGGGCGGAGAAGATGTTCTCCTCCTCGTCCATCATTGCTTGATTCTGACGATTCCATTTCTTGTTCCATTTGGTCTTCATATTCTCGTCGCATATTCATTCTCTTTCTCTTCTTATCCTGTATTTTCCTCTCTCTGACAGCATTTTTGTCTACGCTATCTTCTTGAGATAAAGACTTATTCGATAGACGAAGTTGAGTCTTCATATCTTGATGATGATGATGATGATGCAGCTGTCAGAAAGATTTGACGGCCCTTGAAAAGTATTACCAATATCCGGGGCAGCAGGATTGTTTTCTGAAGGGTTGATAACCCATTTTTTGACATTTGCTTTATTGCTACTTGATATGCCCAGATCTCAACACTATTATCTTTCTCTCTATTGTTTTCAGCGTTGTGGTGGTGGTTGCTTTCCTTTATTATCCATCAATTCTTCACCACTACCACCTTTGCCATTATCGTTTCCACTACCTGAAGAACCATTTCCGTTAGATGATGTCCCTCCCTCTAGATCGTTGCCACTACCTGAACTCCCTCCTCGATTTGAATTTGAACCGCTCCCGGTGTTATTTCCGCCACTACCAGAACCTGATGTTGACATACCATTGATGTTACTTGCTCCACTACTTCCGTTACCAGTACGAGCCGATGAGGAATATTCTGAGACCATTGCGGTCATCCCATTATATCGTTGCTGAGGATCTGCATTAGGAATTTCAGGATTCCTTGCCTCTTGTTGCTGTTGGGCTACCTCCATAGCAAAAAGTACTTGTTGTCGTTGCTGTTGCAGCTGCTGGGCTACCTCCATAGCAGCCTGGTCGTTATCATTATTTTCATTCATATCTACATCCTGATTACCCAGTGGTAACGATTCTTCCACCTTTTGTTGGTGGACGTCTTCAGGGCGTTGCTGCTGCTGCTGCTGTTGTTGTATCTGCTCATCTTCCTCATCAATTTTCGATTCCTCTTCTAATGATTGCTTCGTCATCTGCTTTCGTTTTGAGCGTGTTAAGACAATCATCGATGAGTCATCATCCTCCTTCTTCTCCTCATCTACTTGAAGAGGGGCTGCTGCAATTGCCAACCCACCATTGTTGGCTGCTGCTACTGCTGCTACTACTAATGGTTCTTGTTGTTGGTTGAAGTTCAAAATTTCTGTAGTGAAGCAAGTAGTGGTGGTGTTGAAAAGATTTTCCTTCTGTACCGTAGAAGGTGCTGGATTAGCACCACTACTTTCCAGAGTGAGTCCATGAGAAGAAAAAAACGGACGGACGGACTGTGATAGATGATAAGGAGTTTAAGAATGTGAGAATAATGTTGGGTTTATAAAATTACAAACGGATCATACATACTGTGATTTACTACGTACCTCGAGTAGCTTCGTATACTCCTGTACTACGCATGGGAATGGCGAAGAAGCAGAAGATGATTCGTTACTATTTGGTGGAAGATTTTGTTCATTCATCATCCCACCGTTGTCGTCATTATTATTACTGTCGATGTTACTTGTTAGAAAAGTATTACTGTTGTTGCTGTTGGCAATGATGGAATTATTGTTATTGTTTTGAGTTTGAGCAGCAAGTGAATAAAGTTGTGAAGTTTCTCCCATAAAACCAACTGTACTTAGATCGATACGTGGATCCATTGGATGTTGTATTTTTATACCATTCCACTGCGGCATGCATGATGATGATAGTTCCCTAGCAAGCTTGGTAGTAACGCCTGATGATTGTGATAACGATTCATGTGCTATACTACCACTATTGTTATTGCGCTGATCATCAACGAAAAAGTTCTTTTCAGATGAACTAAGATCACTTTGACAGAATGATTCTTCTCTCATCGGTATCTCTCCTGCTGATGGTTGATGATGTGATCCGTTAATATTACTCCTGACACCACCGATAGTAGTACTATTACCAGCAGTGCTGTTATTGTTGTTGACCCGTCCAGCAGCAGCAGTAGCAGCAGCAGCTGATTGCTCTTGATCGTTTTCGTCATCATCATAATCGCTGTCATCGCATTCCATATTTAAATTTGTCATTTCTTTCTGAGCTATACTAATAGCTGTCGCATGATTTGGTGACTGTGACTGTGACGAAGAATCATTTGCATTGGATGAGGAATCTTCAGAAGAAGAACAGTCGGCGTTATAACCTCCACATCTGCCCGATCTATTAGATCCAGATCTACTACCTTTTCCCTCATCACTCTCAGTACTACTACTGGAGGATTCTTGTTCGTGCTTATTATCAGTATCTCCTTGTTGCTCTGCTCTTCTTATAGAACTACTACTATTTTTTTTAGTTGTTGTTTTCTCGACCTCATTTTCCTTCTTTCCGTTCGTTCCTTCGCGTACATCAGTGACTCTGTTGGTATCAGTCGCCACACCTGTCTCGTCGTTCACTTCAGGGGTCATAGTTTGTGTTGTCGTGGTATTTTTGTTACTTTTTCTTATACTAGCTCGTGTCTTTTGTCTGTTGTTATCTACTTCTGATTGTTTGTTTTGGTTCGTATTATTATTTGTAAACTTGCTTTTGTCACCTTTCTTTCCTCTGCAATAATAGAAATTGTGCCAGTCACGTTGATGTACGTGAAATACGTCGTGAGAAACGGTGAATCAAAAAAGCATTTTTTAGTGATGATGATAGATTTCCATCAGAAGAATTATGTTTTCTAAACGCATAAGTAACTTTTGTCGCGAAGAAGGTTACGTCATTCGGTGAAAGGTGATGATTTCGATATTTCTACAAATGAAAATCGCGTACGACCACGTCCACGTAATAGTTACTTAATGGTGTTTTTCATACGCAATTAAAAATATAAGCACAAAAAGCACTGTCAGAAAACGCATTATGAAATTGGCGAACCCTACTTACGAACCTACTTCCTCCGTGTAGCGAATAATTAGCGTGGGATTTCATTGAAAATATTTAATGGATAAAAATAGATTCTTGAGAGAGAAAAAAAATCGAAATATTAATTTTTTATAATTTTTATATCTCAAAACCGTACTATAGCGTAAATTCCATAATCAAAACTCGTAGTAATTATTCGTTAGACGGAGGAAGTATTCTCGTTCTATTCACAAAAAAGGTTCGACGGTTCTAGTACAGACGTCTGCTAACTCTGACGTTTGTTCATGTAGTAGCGCGAAAACCTTAAGTAACTGCGTAACAGCATTTTTTATGTCCTCCTGTTCGTTAAGTAAAAAATATATTCTTGATCATCAGAATGATGCATTGTATTTTTTGATTCGAGAATTTTCAGTTCTTTCCAGAATGATGTCATGTATGACTACTTTTTTGTGAACTATTGAGTTCTCTGAAGATGACATCAGATGTTGGAAGTCGCAGCTATCTCCGACGAGCCATTTGCATCAAATCACTCATAGAGTAATTACATCTTATAGCAAGCAAAGCATGACCTTACACAACAAGTCTACAGTAGTCAAATATTATTACTGTACCATCGAATCAAGAAAAGCTAATCCATTAATCATACATTTAGTATTAATTTAGTAGTTGAGAAGTGAAGTGAAACTACCGGCGGTATTTAATGAAATAAGGGGAAAAATGGTGAAGATGAATTATAATAATAACGGTATGTCAATGGAAGGTGCATATGATGAGGCAATCGAGGTTGCTGCACGAAGAATTCATCTCGCAATTCGTCCTACTCAATATGAAACAACTATTACTACTAGTATGAATGCTAGTAACAGTAGCAGTAGCCTAAGCGAAAATAATGACAGTACAGCAGGTGGGAAACAAGAAGAAGAAGCAGATAGTACGAGTAGTGATGATAATGACAGCAGCAAACAGCAAGCCCTTGATGATGCAAATAATAGTATCAACGACGACAGTTACGATAGTAATGATGATGATTTGGAGGATGAGGATATCGAAAGTACTATACAATTTCTTCAAGAAAAGATATTAATTTTAAAGAAGGTTGAAGCTAGAAGAAAAAATGAAGAAGCATATATCGCATGCAATGCACATGAAATCATGAATGGTCGTGAACCATCTCATACTAATCATGTCAAATCTTCTTCGGTTTGGTCAGAGGCGAAAGATCTTCTTGAGGAATACAAAATTGGGGTAGGAGGGCAAGGTGAAGTGGCAGAGGATGATGAAGGGGAACAACAGAAGAGATCATTATCACCACCACCACACACAACGACAAGAACAACCCTCATCGTCGTCGTCAAACAACAACTATAATAGTATCTTATCGTCAGCACAAAACTTCCTCCCCAGGTCATTACAAACTGCAACTGATGAACCAAAAAATAAACGTCTCAAGATTGATCTGAGTTTCGTCAAACTTATTTCATCGACGAGGTTCGATGTTGAGGCATCTACAGATCTTGTTGGCGGAACAACAACAACAACATCAATGCCGCCGCCACTGCCTACCGTTTCTTTACGTACAAGTAGTAATAATCTACAAAGCTACGACACATGCTGTAACATTTCACCTAATATACGATGTCAACAAGCAAGTGATATGCAATTCGCTACAGATTCTAGACGTTGGATATCACAAGATGCTCTCCAACAGATCTCAATTACAACGAATACTGCTATCGCCAAGCATCGTTTTTCCTTGATATAAAAGAATAAATCAGTTTAGAAAACTCTCCCATTCATCAATAAAAATGAATAATTGAATAGTACAATACAAAATACAATACATCATCATGCTATATTTATTTCGAAAGATATATAATCTTCATTGTAAAGTTAACATACTTTTTAGAATCGATTTCTTCTTTTTTGCTACATGCATTAGTTACTATCATCGTAGCTAAAAATGAGTAACTATAGATTCTTTTCTAACCTGACCTAGTAGAACCATTTAAAAATAATGTGCAACCATTGTTAGATTTCTTAGCAATGGAAATTTTTCTCACTGAAGGGGAGGCATGCACACTATTATAACTTCTAATAAAAGATAGTAAACTTCTCTAGGAGATGCCATGATGGTACAAATATCAACAGCTATAACAATATAACAAGCACTTTTCTTTAGTTTCACTATTTACTACTGCTCCTGCTGTTAATTCTTCAGCTCTGTCTCTTCTGTCCAATTGATTTGTGATCCTAGATTCTAGACTACATTGTTTGTCATCATTGTGTTTAATTCTTGTGGATGAATGTGAGACTACATTGCTGCTGCTGCTGCTGCTGCTGCTATGCTATATTGGAAGAACAGAGCAATAATTTTTATCCCAAGTTTGTGTGAAGTGAACCGGTAACTAACGTTACTCAACTCCGCTTGCTCAAAAAAAGATTGATTCGTGTTTGAGCTTCTTGTCACTTGCTTGTTGAAATGATTGATGCGCGCTTTCAGCAAGCGTTTTCATTTTCATTTTCCTCTAATTTTCACTTTCCCGACACAAAACTGCGGTAATAAGTTAGTACTCAGAAAATAATTCACAGCACAAGCTAAGAATCTTTCAAATATTCATTACAAAAATAAACAGTAGAGCTATTGAAGATAGTTGACAAACCGACAAATAGATGATGTCGGAAGTTGGTGCAGGTATAATTAGTCCCCCATCTCCTCGTCGTGGAAATGCTCGTTTGGCAGTTGCAGAAAAATGGAAAGATCGTCGAAAGCTTACAGAAATGAGCAAAATCCGTGAGGAAGGTTCACGACGCCCAATTCTTACCAACGGCAAATCGCAGCAAAAACATCCAACAACCCCTCCACTATGTGTGATTCTGCGTCGTTCTTGGAATCAGGCAATTAATGGATTCATCGCACCACCACAAAAGAAGCCGATGATACAACTACAGCTGCCTGATAGTAATGTAAGGCCACCGTCGTCGTCGTTGAGGCAAGATAATAAACGTGCATCATTTCCCTCTGTCTTGAGCATACTAAAAGCGAACGCAGTAAAGCTTCAAGTAGAATCAATGGAAAATGACGTCGATAAATTGAGCGTATTGCCATCGAACTATGATTTCGCGACCTCCGCTGTGAATCACATGTCTCATTCAAGATCACGAGCGTTCCTCTTAATGGATTGTTCTGCTATCGTTCAGACTCATACTGTATGGCGCAAACGACTCCCTAAAAAGGGTGTTCAGATGGTATATAGTGCTAGACATAATTGCAATGCAAGGTTACTTCAACTTCTCAATAGATTGGGAGTTGGACTTAGAGTTGCAACGAAATACGATTTAACAGCTGCTATGACAAGTAACAGAGGCAATGGTATTATTTGGGACGATCCACACATACTTGTGAAACCAAATTCCTTTTATAGAAATTTAGTATTGGATAATACAGAAAATTCAGCACATGCGAGCATTCCAATTACTGTTAACAGTAGTGAGGAAATGGAAAGAATTCACGGTCAGCTATTTAGAATTTGCAAACGTAGAAAACAAAACATGCCGAAATTACGATTTATATTGAAATTGAAATTGAACGACAATGAAAGTAAGGATTGGAGAATCAACCTGATGCAGCTGCATAAGACATCATTGGGGTTATCATACGAGGTCGTTGGAGTTGCATTGGATCTTGCTGATACTGAAGATAATAATATTTTGCTCAATGCATTATCTGACTTGATTGAGGATTGGGCCCAGCGAGTACCGGATACAACTCTTCAAATTCACCTGACAAACCCAATCAACTCATCTGAAATTGAAAGCAATGTAGAAGATTGGATAGAGAAACATTATAAATCTTGTAATGGGATTATAATTGATGTTAGTCGTTTGTTGATGGCAAATGCAGCAGCCTTGTGCACTCGCATCATTGGTGTAAAGAATAATGATGAGCTTAGTCAACAACAACTTTACATTGACGATGGATTTTATGGATCACTATCAAATTATCCAAGCGGAGGCACTCCGTTACCATTAAAAGGTCAAAGCCTTGTTAGATCTTTCTCTGCTACCAGTAAGCTACTCTCGGAAGAGGCTCTTGTGAATACGACTGTTTGGGGTCCAACATGTAAGTATCTTCGAAGAGTAACAAAACTCACTCGGCTTCATTTTTTTAACTTCTACATAATCACGGTAGGTTCTTACAACGTAATCTTTTTGTGCATACATATTCTCACAATCACCCGATCTTGCTGTTTATCATTTCTCTAACTTGTAGGTGACGGTCTTGATAAGGTATGCTCCAACATTACCCTCCCAAGACTTTCTCGTGATGATTGGCTTGTCTTTCCGGATCTTGGTTTTGTAATGAAGGCACTCATTTCAACGGATTTTCACCCCCCGATATTGCATGTTGCATTCTAGGAGGATAATCGTCGCACGCTATTCCATTTTGACCCTACTTAAAAAGCCTCCTGCAACTAACAATATTTACTATGAAGAATAAGAAATATAACCACACCATACAACAATTAGGAACTAAACAAACTCCTTTTGGAAGCTATTAAATATATCTGGAGCTAGCTCATGCTCAAATATGCCCATATTGATACTGTGTTATGTATTATAGCTACTAAGTAAACAGATGAATATACGGTAGTCTATAATATCATACACTTTATCCCAATTATAGATAGCCTACCGCCTTTTCACACCAATAGATGAAGGGTCCTAACCAAATCTTTCTTGACTTTTGGCCCAAAGTAACAACCTTATGTCTTATACATTCTTTTACTCTGCACCCCCGTGAAATGCTGAGATTTGGTACTGTTTCCAGTTGAAGCACTCCGCAGAAAATTTCCAAAAGTAATCTAGTTTTTTATATGGATAATCCAGTACGTCTGTCTGTCTGTCGTCCCCATTCGAAGTCTAAAAAATCCGGGAAAACTCGAACTAACGTTATGATTGAATGAGAGAGAACGCCACAAATAAATTCGAAAATTTTGTAGACACAAAAATCATAAAACACACCCAGACAAGTTCTTAACAACACTTGCAAAGTAAATACACTAGTTAAATTATCGGCGGCAAGAAATATCTAGGCAAACATGTCACAAGGAATAGATGAGCAACGAGCCAAGGTACGTCGTGAGGATTGATTATCGAAAACAAGGCAATGTGAGCCAACGAGAAACAAAGGATGTGAAGATAGACGCCACGCCACGCATAGCTGTTTGGTTTTTTTTTTCATTTCAGTTGCCTCGCTGTCGATTATGCATCCACCCACTCTCATTTATTTGATTTTTTTCTATCTTTCTAATGAAAAAGGCGGGTTTTGTGTTCCGGGAAGATGTTGCACCTGGTTTGATCCTTGAAATGAGTTTGAATAAAATATATCACAATACTGAATCTGAATTTCAACAAATTGGTGTCATCGATACATATTTTGGAAAAACATTAGTTACGGATGGTAAAACACAAAGTACACAATTTGATGAATTTGCATACCATGAGAGTTTGGTCCATCCAGCTCTACTTAACTTTGCACATTATAATAAACGGGGAGCAAAAACTGTCTTTATGGCGGTGGTGGGGAGCTCGCTACTGCTAGAGAGATTTTGCGACATACATCTGTTGAAAGGGTTGTCATGGTTGATTTAGATGGTAAGTGAGCCGAACAAATTGAATCGTATCAAAGTAGGAGGGGGGAGGGAGAGAGAGAGAGAGAAAAAAAAATGCCGTCATGTTTTTAAATATCTTATTTTTTCTCTCTCTAACGGTGTTATTTTGCGTAATATATAACTACTCATTGGGATTGTAGAGAAAGTTGTTGACGTTTCCGTTGAATATCTACCCGAATGGGGTGGATGGTTGTTAAAAATGATCCCCGACTTGAACTGATCATTGGAGATGCGTACGCTTATATGTTGAATTGTAAGGAAACATTTGATTGTGTTATTATGGATATTAGCGACCCAATTGAGGCTGGACCAGGTATTATGCTTTACACGAAGGAACTATACAAACATGTTACAACTATACTTTCACCGAATGGCGTTTTTGTAACCCAAGCGGGTACAGCTGATAGTGTACCACATGAACATGCAAATGCTGGTGCTCGTAATACGACGTGTTTTGGTCCCATTCATAATACTCTAAATGAAGCATTTTCCTGTGTATCATCATATACACAGAACATTCCTAGCTTCGGAGGGTAAGTTATATGTACTATTTTCAGTTTCATGCGGGGTTCTTGTGCTTTTTTGAAACTAGTATTTCTCAACATTTTCTATCTTTTTAATATATTATAGTGACTGGGGGTTTGTCATGGCCTTCAATCCAATAGATAAAGAAAAATCAGTGGAAGTCGTTGATGAGTGGAGGTCTATTTCACCAGTGATTCTTGACTCCCTTATTGAGCAATATATTACCGGTGGTGAATCTTCTCTTAAAATGTATGACGGGATAACACACACTCGCATGTTCCATCTGACAAAAGGTAAGACTATAATATCTATTCACAGCACCCAATGTCATTGTGCATGCCCGTGCTATTTCTTCCTGCTGTGTAAATGTGCTCAAGTTCGGTAACGGATTTGTTACAGCTTTATAAGGATATGTTGTAGATAATATTTCTCACCCACTGTTGAACCATGATGTCTATTGTGCTATTTATTCCTTCCTTTCTGCACACACCCCGCTAACACATAACTGCTGCTGGTAATAGCTCTTCGAAAAAACCTTGGAAAAGATCATCGTATTATGACAAAGGATGACCCAATCTTTATGTACTAGTGGGGAATAGAATAGACTGAAGTCAGAACTACTATCAATTATCCTCACACTACATTAGGTCTACACGTAGCTAGCTAGACAATTGCGATCATTCGTTTTAATTCTTTATTCTTAAAGTTAATTTACAGTATATGTATATATATATATCAGAAAAGATTTTCTTCGATTATCTCCTCTTTTTGACAGACATAAACTTCGGTTCCACGTCTATAATTTATAGGTCTAAAGATCCGGGGCACCGGCTTCGGCGGCAGCAAGAAGAGCCTTCGCCTCACTTTCACACTCAAGTGCGACGCAAACAACATCTTCAACAAGATCTGCGTCTTTGCAATTATCCTGGAACACATCAAGGATTTGTGCAAGTGTCTTCTGGTATTGGAGTCGGATTTGTGCTTCGGCATTGTAAAATGCTTGTCGAGCCTTCAGATCTTCTCTCAATGTTGCATTTGTAGTCTTCATCTTCTCAATGTTTTTATTAACATCTTCTTTACTATTATTCAATTTCTTGGATTGATTCTGTAGCATGTCGAAGGACTGTCCAGCTGATTCATTTGAAGATACGAGTCTCTTGTTCGTATCTTTCACCGTCTTATATTCTTTCTTAGCCTTGTCGTTGGAACTCTTCAACTTTTTATTCTCCTTCTGCAAAAATCCGATCAGTTTCTTACTCTCCTCGAGCCTGGTCTTCTGTGCAGCAGCTTGCTTAGCGGGTTCTACACTTGCAAACATGAGTTCATCTTCTAATCTTGTTTTCATATCTTCCGTTTCTTCTTTAGCTCCACGTAGACGGTCACTGAGTTCCTCGCAACGTCCATTGTAGCGCTCCTCGGCTTCACGAAGTTGTTCCTTAAGCTCGTCGAGTCGATTATCGTACTTCTTATATTCCTTTTGAGCTGATTGCTCGGATTCCCTGGTCTCCCTTTCTAATCTTTCCTTCCATTCTCTCTCCTCAGCTTCTTGGTTCCTCTTTGCTAACAACTTAGCTTGTCCTTTCTTCATTTCATCTACCTTCTTAAGAGCTCTCATCTTAGCAATAGAATCGCGCCACCATCGTTGGAGAATGTATATACTATCCTTTCGTGCATTTGCACTTCCGTTGATTCTGTTCCGAGTGATGAATCCACGAGCGATTTTCTGAATCATCACAGCATCCTTTTCAAGACCTGAACTGCGATGACTTTCCAAAAATTCAAGAACACCCATCTTGAAATATGATCTGGTCTTTCCTACTAAGAAGATCGTGTAGGGCTTTCCAGTCTTCGGGTTGACCTCTTCCAGAGGTTTGAGAGCACATGCCAAGAGTGCTTCGCAATCACACTTGAGTTTTTGGCTGGCAGGCATATCTCTAGTTGCCTTACTGGGATAGGTAGATTTGTTGTCCCAGAGTTGCCAGAACTTGAATCGAACAACGTCGTTCTCCAAGCGATTCGGAAACGCAGATCGAGAAAGAGTAACGGCAGCGACAACACCTGCACAACGAAGTTGTTCAATAGTACCTAAATGCTCCATCAGAACAGGCTTTTTTGGCCTGTTTGGCTTGATACAACGAATATAACGGGAGTTCGTCTGCTGCAACTTGCCCATCAACGCTGAAAGTTGACCCTTGTACTTGGTCCAGATGGTAGGTGCGTAATATTTGACTTCGCACGCGCCGGTGCAGAGCGTTTCTTTTCAGAAACTGCTCCATTCGACTTTTGCTTGAAGTTCGTACATGAATCATTTGTCATGTGGTTTTTAGAATCTCGTTATCCGATAACAGAGCAGCTTCTGCCAAATCTGTAGGAAGAGTGTCTTGATTACTTTCGACGAATCCCTCAGCATCGTACATGACCTTCCCGGCGTAATGATGGATTCCAAAACCGCATCTGTTCATTCTGTTCTCAAAAAGACAGGGCGACTTTTTGTTTCCTGCAATAGCCTTTTGAACGAAAGCTTGATCACTTCCCTTTGGTCGAACACATTCTTCATTAAGCATAGCAAGAAGTCCAGTTTTTGATTCAATGAGAGTCAACACATCAGAGTTATCGTCGTAAGTGATTTCATCAAGAGGAATGCCTTCTCTTTCATATTCTTCCTGAACAGACCGGAAGATATCCTCGGTGAATTTAGCTTGAAGCTTCTCGTTACAGTAATTGATACAGAGCTGTTCGTAACGATTACGAACAAATGATTCGAATCCAAAAATATCAAGGAGACCAATAATACCAAATTCAGACATAGTTCCAGATTTGTAATTCACTTCACCGGCAGTAGCATCATTGATCTGACGAACAAGCCATAAAAATGAACGTCCATAAATCTCCTTTGCGAAGGATTCGGTTGCTTCTCGTGCTTTCTGGGGATTCAAAGGGACTTTGTATGTTTCGTTCCTGGTTTTCATCGTACGTTCTGTCAGGGCCACTTCGAAACTAGCTGCTGGGATACACATAAGATCGCATAGGTCGGCAAATTCCTTTGTAGATCCCACAACAGAGCGATCATCGTCTTTCGGATCAGGGTTGTAGGTAATATTTCCAAGTTGTAGGACAATAATAATAGCCTGGATCAAAGTCATTAGGGTGTCGCCAGCGATACCGATCTCTTCGAGAACTCGAACGGTGTTGGCAAAGTGGTCGGCATCACTCATACCCTCAATGGTATCGGTATCTGTAGTTCCAACGAATTTGAACGATTCATTGGTTGTACCGGCTAGTTTACTCCAATACTTCGTCTTGTCTCTAGCGGCGATAATTTGATAGAAGATGTGAAATGTACGTTCCTCGGGTGCGTGAGCAATGACACGATTCTTTTCAAGTAAATATGCATCACACTTCGAACCTGCCAATACACAGGTTGCTTCAGTACGGGAGCGATGCTCTCGTTGTTGTTGGGTTCCCATATCGAATTGAAGTTGAATGTACTTTCCAAAACGACTTGAATTATCATTTCTTGTAGTTTTGGCATTACCGAATGCTTCCAGGAGAGGATTGGATTCTATGATACGTTGTACGACCGGAGACATTTCGCTCGACGATGCCCTCGGACCCTGTTGACAACTTGCCATATGATTCATACAAATCTTGACAGTTTCAGTCTTTCCAGCACCAGACTCACCAGACACAAGGATAGATTGATCATTCCCATCAAAGGCAAGTCCTTTGTACGACAGGGCAGAAGTTTCGTATACGTGAGGTTCCACTGTATTACGAGCATCACCCTCAGTGTTGTCCCAAACGAGAACACGAGCGTACCGAGAACGGACTTTCAAGGTATAGATTTCCGTGAACCATTGAAATGGATTGACGGCAATAACGATGTCACCAGTACGAGTGTATGGCTTGCCGCTTCTATGGCGTTCCTTTAAGTTGTAAAGAAGAGCAGCCTAGATGAAGAAGAAAAAATTGTTCGCCACAAGAACAAGAAGAGGAAAAATGTTAGCGTGTGTTCGATATTCAAACGAACGACGATCATATTATTTGCGGTGAGCATATTCTATACGTTTCTTCATTCCTTCTCCTTCGAATAATGATAACAACAATAATAATAAGTTACATACCTCGTGCAAAAAGGGGAGGTTGACCATATCTGGGAAAGATTTCAAATGTCCATTCTGGTCAACGTTCTGCATTGGTAGGACACCTCTGTTATAATCCTTCAAATCAACCTCATCGTCAACCCAACTTTTTGCCGTAGCACCACCATCACAAATGGTAGACGTTTCGTCCTTATATTGAGGAACTCTAACAATCGCCGTTTTATCGGTTGAACTTTCCTTTACTGCTGGTATCCAAGCATATTCAGGATCCCGAATGAAAACGTATGAACTTTTTTGATCACCTCCCATTGTATCGTATTGTATTTCGCTTTCTCAATTGTAACTTTTTTCTGTTTACTGTCTGGCAATTGTTGTTTTATGTTGTTTGTTTATGTTTTTTTTTGTGTTGTCCTTATTGTAATCTATTTGTCTGTCGTTTTTATGCAAGAAGTGATACTGTATCTTGTGAAGTTAGATGACCAAAATTCTGTGACTCACTTATGACTAAATGTTACGATACTTGAGATAGGTGACCTGACCCGGGAATAAGGGGTGGGGATGATGAGGTGAGGCGGGGTGAGAGGATAAAATTCGGGGGTGAGGTCCTCATCTTTCTTACTTCTCCGACACTCACGATTAGTGTCAATGTCAATTGGTCATTTTTTAATGTACTATGTACGGGAAATATGTAGTAATATTTATTTATGGTAAAACTTATACTGTACACTGTACAGTACTGTACATATTCCTATATAATAATATGCACTACGTATGAAATACACAGGCAGTGTATACATTGACATAGGACCTATGTAAAGACATATATATGATTATATATATATACATATATGTGTGGTGGTGTGTGTATAGATAAGAGTATTACATTATATTATATATTGATATGTACGTATGAATATATATTAGTCTAATATGTACTGGTATGCTTCATCAATGTACATACTTCCTATGTTTCAGAAAGTCTAATGTCACATTAAGAACATGATAATGAGTAGTAGTATTGATATATAAGAAAATGAGTGGTGAATATTCATCCCCTTTACCATCATCCACTACCACACTGCACTCCTCTAATAATGGCTGTTATTCATCATTTGTCCGGAAGAATACTACTCCTGTGTGTATTGTATAATGGTAAAAGAAGATGCTGCAATAAATTCTCATTTAAGTTGCACTTTGCTGCATCTACCACCACCACTTATTGTGTGTACAACATAATAGTGAAAAAGAGGATATGTTCATCTGATCCGTTATCTTGCTGTCATCGCTACTAACTATTACTCTTCTCATAGTGGACAAAGAAGAGCAACGAGAGGTGATACTATGCTTGTTGTCGTCATCATCATCATTTTTGCATAGTTGTTGCAGCTTGGCTTGAAACTGGTACAAAAAATGCACATAGAAGGATATAGACCAGCGTCAAGTTTGTAAATACTAAATAGTGGTGGGAACGGATCAGCAAATTAGATGGAGGATCTGGGGAAATAATTGAAGAACCCAACTTTGTGTACAGCATCTTTTTTCTTTTTTCAATAAGAAAGTTATCATTTTTTGGATTTGAAAGAGAAACAAAAACAACAAATCTTAGGATGATGATGATGATGATGATGACGAAGATAAGAAGCAACTTTAGAACATAATTTCGGAATGTTTAGTATTCCAAGGACTACTAAAGAAGTCTTCATGGAGGCTATACAGGTGCCTACTTTGAAAAACTAAAGTATGCTATAGATTTAGAGATGTCTACCTGATGAAACTACTGTTTACATATCATTAGAACTAAAGCAATATTTATTAGAAACAAGTCACTATAATTGATTATGTATATATGTATGTATGTATGTATGTTATTTTCAAATTTGTATATGTATATGTATGATTTCTCTGTCCGTAGAGAATCTAAGGTAATTCTTCAATATCCATTTTTCTCCTCTTCAGCGGCAGCCAATTCACTTTTTGCTTCTGACTCGCATTCCAATGCTAGAACAAGAATATCTTCGGTTAGTTGAGCATCGTCACATTGATCCTGGATCATTTCCATGATCTCAGCCATAGACTTCTGATAATTCACACGGATTTGAGCCTCAGCATCGTAATAGCCCGACCGCATTCTCAAATCATCTTTCAGTTTCTGGTTTTGTTTCTTGTACTTATTCAGATTCTGCATAAGTTTCGAATTATTGCTGTTAGTCGTCTTGGACTGCTCATTCATGGCCTCGAACGATGCACCAGCGTATGCATTTGCCTCCAACAGTCGCTTGTTATTTTCTTGCGTGGTATCAAAATCTTTCCGTAACTTCGTTGTATTAGTACGCAGCTTCTTGTTGTCCTTTCGGAGGTAGCCGATAATCTCGGAGCTTTGTTCAAGCTTTTTCTTTTCCTTATCAGATAATTGAGGAATCGAAGCAAGTTTGGCCTCTTCCTTCGCGATTTGCTCCAATATATCATCGCGTTCCACCTCGGCCTTTTCGCATTCTTCCTCAAGCTCATTGATCTCATTAGTCCATCTCTTATCCTTATCGTCGAGCTCTTTCTCCTGAGTTTTGATATCCTTCTTGTATTTCTTGATCTTCTTCTCCTTGGTCTACCCAATTTACCTAAAGCCTCTTCTTCTTTCTCCATTCTCGCCTTTCCTTTTTTCTTTCATTTCTTTCGCGTTCCTCCTCCTCCTCCTTTTCTCTTGCCATTCGTGCCTCACGCTCGACCTTTTCTTTTTTTAGACGAGCTTGTAGTGCCGCTTTCGTTTTAGCTTCGACCTTTTCTCTAGCCTTCTTCTCGCGTTCCTCTCTCTTCTTTCTCTCGGCTGCACTTTCTTCGCCTTCTCTGCAGATGCGATCTCTCTCTTCACCGTCTCGTACCATTTCTGGATTCGAGCGACAGCCTTCCTCCTCTTATTATCAGCTTGTTGGTGATCCTTACGTATGAACCAACCTCGGATGTATCGTTGGATTGATACCACCGTGGATCCCATTTCCTTTGTACGATTCGCTTCGAGGTATTCAAGTGCTCCCATACGAAAGTACGATCGTGTTTTACCGGTGACAAACATCTTGACGACCTTCCCATCTACCGTCTCTTCCATAGGCTTCAGAGCACACGTTAAAAGAGCCTCACAATCATACTTGAGCTTTTCGGCTGGCTCCATGTCACCTTTGCTTTTACTTGGAAACTTGCTTCGGTCCCACATGGACGAAAATTTGTATTTTGCAGTCTTATTGTCAATACGATTCGGGAAAGCTGAACGAGAAAGAGTAATAGCAGCAACAACTCCAGCACATCGAAGCTGTTCGATAGTATTCAAATGCTCCATGACAAATTTCTTCTTTGGAACATTTGGTTTGATACAACGAATGTATCTCGACTCTGTCGTTTGTAACATTGCCATTAGTTTCACCAGTTGACCTTTATATTTCGTCCATGCAGTCGGTGCAACAAGATTAGATTTCGCACGCTTGGGTGCTCTCCCTTTATTGGAAGCAGCAGATACATCCTTTTCCGCAAGGTTTGAGCATTTCTCATTCGATAAATGTTTGGATACAATCTCGTTCGAACTCTTCATGGCACAGTCAAACAAGTCTGAAGGCAAGGTATCCTGGTTACTATGTACAAAGCCATCCGAATCGTACATGACCTTTCCAGCATAGTGATGAATACCAAACTCCTTTCGATTCATTCTGGACACAATCAAACACGGGGATTTCTTGTTGGCAGCAAACGCTTTTTGAACAAAAGCCTCGTCTGAACCTTTAGGACGGACACATTCTTCGTTAAGCATGCTGAGCAAACCAGCTTTCCCTTCAATCAAGTCTAACACATCAGTGTTATCATCGTACTTGATTTCATCAAGCGGGATTCCTTCGAACTCGTATTCTTCTTGGACAGAACGGAAAATATCAACAGTAAATTTCGCTTGGAGCTTTTCATTACAATAGTTGATACAGAGCTGCTCAAATCGATTCCGGACAAAGGATTCAAATCCAAAAATATCGAGAAGACCGATGATACCAAAGTCTGTTTTGGTACCATCCTTGTAATTAATTTCTGCACACGTCGCATCATTGATATTACGTACTAGCCACAAGAAACTCTTCGAATAAATCTCCTTAGCAAAAGAATCGGCAGCTTCCTGGGATGCATCCGCATTTAATGGTACCTTGTAACTTTCGGTTCTTGTTTTCATAGTACGTTCGGTGAGGCAAGCAGTCAGATCCTGTTCCGACACACCCATTAACCCACTAAGAGCTGCAAATTCTTTCTTATCTCGAACGACAGACCGATCATCATCCTTTGGGTCCTTCATGAAGGAAAGATTTCCAAGTTGTAGCACCATACATATCGCAGTAAATAGCGACTTCAACTTATCACCATGAACACCAACTTGTTTCAACACTTCAACTGTCGTCTTCCAGTGATCACCATCTTTCTTTCCTTCAATCGTATCTGTACTGGAAGCTCCAATGAATCGGAATGATTCGTTCGTTGTTCCCTGCATACCTGACCAGAATGCAGACTTTTGGGAATCAGGAGCTGCAATTAGCTGATAAAAGATATGATACGTTCGTTCAGCAGAGTCATGGTAGGTAATACGATTCTTCTCTAACAGGTAGACATCACATTTACTTCCAGCAAGCTTACACATGATCCCATCCTTGCTGGCGAATTGAGTTAAAGCTTTATCACCTTGATCGAATTGCAGTTGAGTATATTTACCAAATCGACTTGAATTATCATTACGTCGTGTCTTTGCATTACCGAACGCCTCAAGAAGAGGACCAGAATCTAATACACGTTGAACAACGGGGTCCGTGAAGGTTTCATCGGATGCGACCGTTTTCCCTCGTTGGACACTAGCGATGTGATTCATTGCAATCTTCACAGTTTCTGTCTTCCCCGCACCGGATTCACCAGAAACAAGAATGGACTGATCATTCCCACCAAATGCAAGTCCTTTGAATGATAATGAAGATATCTCATACACATGAGGTTCGACAAGTTTTCGAACATCTCCCTCATGATCTTCCCAGACAAGTTTATTTGAATAATTCGCTCGAACCTTTTCGGTATAAATACTCGTGAACCACTGAAAGGGATTTACGGCAATAATAATATCACCTGTGCGTGTGTATGGTTTTGAATCTAAGTGACGTTGTTTCAAATTGTAAAGGATAGCAGCCTGTATTATTGGAAGGTGAAGGGGTATAGACATAAACAAGAAGTAGTAAAATATAAAAGCGGAATTGATTCATATTATATTAGGGTCAGAATTCAGACTTCAATTTTAAATGTATGGATATTCGACAGAGAAACAAGCAAAGGATGTTTTATGAAGGGGAAAAAAGAAACGACGAAAAAGAAAAAAAGATTTATAGCTTACCTCATGTAAAAAGGGCAACTCCACCATATCAGGAAATGTTTTCATCATACCACTCTCATTGACATTTTGCATTGGTAGTACACACTTGCTGTAGTATGTTAGATCGACTTCCGCATCGATAATCTTCTTTGCTGATTTTCCACCATCACAGATCGTATTTTGTTCGTTGGAATATTCAGGAATTTGTACATCAGCAGTATTCCCATTTTGTCGGATCAATTTTGCTGGTATCCATGCATAATCTGGATCCTTCAGGAAAACATATGTGGAACCCTTTTCTCCTTTTTTCTTTCCTGCCATGCTTGCTTCTTAATTAATAATTAGTTTGTTAAATCAATTTGTGTCTTGTGGTTACTTTTTGTTGTTTGTGAATACGTTTTTTCTTGTCGCTTATTATGTGTATTGTGTTGAGTTGGGAGATTGTGTTGTGATGTCGTTCTTTCTAACTGAAAAATACCTTTCCCCATAAAGAAGTCAGACGATACTCTACTAGTATCACAAGATTCGATTCGGCATTTTGATGTCGTCATAGTCATAGTCATACTTCAAGTAGTGTCATGTAGAACGAACAGTATCTCAAAATCTGATACCGTACTGTACGATTCAATTTGTTTCCGTGATTCGAGTCGCCCCCTGTAGATTAAATTCACCCCTGAATTTTCGACGCACAGACCACGGAATCTTACAGCCTTCTACAAGTACTAGTTTTGATAGTACTGTAGGGCCTACATTACAAAACAATGATCACTGTTACTACCGGTACACGACACTCATCACGCAGAGAACATACTCTTTCAAATTTTAAATCGTACATTATCATTGCATTTTTAAACAACTGTTCTTGTCAAACAAATACTGTAATAACAGTACTTCGCATTGACAACACTCCTCTACGGTAATTACTTACGTTAGATCATATTCTAAGTGCAAGAAAGTAGCCATGGAAGAAATTACTTTAACTGGAGGTACTCTTGCCCCCTCTTCCTCCACATCGAACGCGGCGGGAACGGAAGCACACGCACACCATCACGGTCATTCCCATCAGCATCAGCATGGAGAAGCGTGTTCTCATCAACATGGTGACCATCAGAATAAACATGGAATTGAAATGATGCCAATGTCTAATAATCAACAAAATATTGATGAATTGGCTAAATCAGGATCAGAAGATGAAATTGGTCGTGCATTATCGACATTGATGAGATTTGGACGATTTGAAGCATTTCCATCATTAATAGAAAAATTAGAAGAAAATGAACGATCCATTCCTAATACTGTCTTACGACAATACGATCAGGGTGGTCATACATTATTTCATTGGGCAGCCAAACGTGTTGATGATATTCGATTCTTATCCACATTGATCGATTTGGCGACGAAACATGAGATAGCATCAGACGTATTGAATGCTGCATCGAAGGACAATGTCGGTATGCGTCCTATCCATTGGGCATGTACTGAGGGTAGTATCCCTCATACTGCATTACTGTTAAAGAATGGTGCTGAGATGGAAGCAAAAGATAATAGTGGTTGTACACCACTATTAATTTCAGCCCAGTACGGTCAGGTGGAAGTTGTCGCGTACCTATTAAAAAAGAATGCTAACCTACAGGCTGTTGATACGAGTTATGATACCGCATTACATTGGGCAGCATACAAAGGTAGTATTGAAGTATGTGGATTGTTAGCCTATTATCGACAATTAAGTTTTGCAACACAGGATCAGTATGGACAAACTCCATTACATCTGGCTGCATTGCGTGGACACACGTCTGTCGTTCGGTACATATTACAAAGATTAGATCGGACACAAAAAAATGAAAGAGATGTATTATTTGTAAAAGATAAAAATGAACGCACTCCACTTGATTAGCAATACATAAAAATCGACCAAATGTTGAAAGTGTATTAAAAGAGGCAATGGCTGCAGCTGAAAATCCAGGTGGACACTTCCTTAAAACTTTATGGAATAATTGTAAAGAAGTTATATCACCACGAAGTTGGAAGTTATGGATGGGATTAACCCCCCGTGGAATGGATGAAATGGACGCACCAACAAAATTCCCCTTCTACTTTGTTTGTGCCAACTTAATTATGCATTTCTTTCTAATGGTTGGTGTTTTGGCACCATTCTTTAATGCTGGAAAAGGTTTATTATGGGATAAAAGTGGTTGGTTGATATTGAATTTTGTTACAATGTTTTTCTTGTGGTACTTTTATGCGAAGGCTGTAAAGACTTCTCCGGGAAATTTGGATGAATCATCACCTGATCTTGGTAAATGGCGTAAATTGTATGATGAAACTCTTGATGCATATGCCGATGAAAACTTTAAGAAGGATGAGCAACCTTTTGTAAGTATTTTTCTTTCTCTGTCATGGCACGACGTAATTGTTTTGACATGCAGAAAAATATTTATTCTTCAAATCCATCTCTATAAAAGAAGACTCATCATTTTAATTTTCCTCCTTCTGTTTTTCTTTTCGCAGCAACTCTGTCATACATGTCACATTGCACGACCACATCGTTCCAAGCATTGTCGTGTTAGTCGAAAGTGTGTCCTTTTGTTTGATCATTTTTGTCCGTTCATCGATAATACAGTGGGTTTACATAACTACAGATATTTTTACATGTTCCTTCTTACTTTAGTATTGGCCGATATTTCTTTCGCTGTCACCTTGGTCACGTATACGTCACGGTACAAGAGTGCACACGGGTCAATCCCATGGTTAGTACTATGCTTAGGAATTGAGATGTGCATCATAGGGTTGGCTGTTGCTGGTTTATTACTCTATCATACACAATTATCGTGTATTAATTTATCTACCAACGAGCACATGAATATTCGAAGGTATAAGTATTTGTATCCCATGATCAACAACAAACGACAATATAGAAATCCATGGGACAAGGGTTACTTTAATAACTTTATTGACCGTATGAACCCTTCATCGGCTTGTTACGAGAT
>FMBT01000784.1:0-14724 GCA_900095095.1 Fragilariopsis cylindrus CCMP1102
GATAGCTGACTGATTACAGGTGGTATGAAAACGAAAATGTTTGTTCGTTTCTGCTTCTTTTTTTTCCGCTTCGGAAACCCCTTTATTTACCCTTCCCGGTTGTATAAATCTAGTATTCATTTTAAACATACCATACATACATAATATTATAGTATATTAGAACAATCAAAGTCTGTTTTTTTTCTTTTTCTCGTACGAATTCAAATTAATCGCTCAACAATAGAACTAGCTAACAGCACTTTCTCTTGTGCAATGTACAGTCGTCCGCCACTAGACTGGTACAGTACTGTGATCATTTTGTATGAGCCCCTGTCTACTGTAGCTAGAATGAATCAAGACATGTGTCCTTTCTTGTAATAAAACATGGTGATAGCATAGCACACATTATTATTTCTCCTTAATACATATTATAAATTCTTCAGTCCTAAAAATGCATTGCTGCTTGACCTCCAATGATAGAACATGTCACAAGAACAGCTGAACACAGTCTATCTCTGGTAGTACTTTTTCCTTTTGCGTTGTTATTAATAATATATTACCATCATAGCGCATGCCTAGCCATTATTGTTGGGGTCCAACAAACAAAAAATTAATCCACTGTGGTCCTGCACTGTATATGATGCAGCACTATTAGACGGCAGAAATGTTCAGCATCAAAGGTGTATGTGGTACATCATGTACCAACCAATCAAACTGTTTGTTGTGTGTGTGTGTGTGTGTGTGTGTGTGTGTATGTGTGCGTTGTGAAAGATTCGATTTCATATTTTCTTTCTGTTTGTCACATGTGCATTGTGTGCATTGTGTTTATGTATATATGTGTATGTAGTCTTGTTGGAAACTATTAACTCTAGATACAGGTACTTGTGGCGCCTTGTCATACATGGGTATGCTCTGCTCATTACAAAATAATAGTAATAGTAAATTCAACACACCATGATCAAATCCTTGTGCTGATGGAATGTAAATGTGTTGGAGTGAGATAGATGGGACTGGCATATCATATGTGAGTATGTTTCAAAGTACTACTACTACCAATCCTAGTCTCTCATCAATCAGTTCTACGTGCGAAGGCTACTGCATAAGGTTGGAATTTTGAAAACTCAAAGCAAGAGCTATCATGAGAGCACTCTACAGACAATCCTAACTGTAGATTCCGGCAGAGAACAAATACCAGAACATATACCTTACTATTGGAGGTGCGTTCTGGTATTTGTAGTTTGCAGGAATTCCTATTTCTTCATATGTGGGTATGTTTTAAAGTACTACTACTACTACCAATGCTGCCATGCTAGTCTCTCATCAATCAGTTCTACGCGCGAAGGCTACTGCACAAGGTTGGTATTTCAAAAACTCAAAGCAAGAGCTATCATGAGAGCACTCTACAGAAGCTTATAACTGTTTTGCCGGAATTCCTATATCTTCATGGTGAAACTGCCGCCAGTGTAGCCATAAGACTATGGAATGACCAGCCAAGAAGGACAAACCATACGTTAATAGCTTAGAAGTCTTCAGTCTAGTGAACTTAGGTAGCTAGACACATTGGCCTAATTACAAGGCATTTCCATTATGTCCAGCATTTGATCTGATTTGATTTGACTTGAGTTGATTGTATGTTTATCTTGACTGTATGTTTGTTGGTTTTGAATGTTGTATTATAGGTTTGTGCTAGCTATATCAATAAGAGAGTTAGATGTTTAGATCCAGAAGAACTCCTTTGTAATTTGTCTGTAACTCGTGTTTTGCAAGAAGGCTGGGGAGTACAAACTCGCTCTATTTCATTTTTTTGATATTTTATTAGCTAATTTTCTGCCTTATCATCCGTTGATGAACATTCCAACGTATTTCCTTTCAACGTACGGCACAAAAGTTGCCAATAAATTACAAAGGAGTACTTGAAAGTGCTGCAGAGGACATTACTGTATGGATTGAGTGCACTAGCATCCAAATGGTATATCGGAACGTTGTGTTTGCCTCCTACAACTGATCTGTTCCTGTGGTTGCTGAATAAAATCTACTTTGCTGTTGTGGAAGGAACACAAACAACAAGATTTTCGCTCAGAGATGAACAGTGTTGCAGAGGACAACACCATATGAGTTGGGTGCACTAACATTCACATAGTGTATTAGAACATTGTGTTTGCCTCCTACAACTTTTCTGTTCCTATGGTTGCTGAATAACATTCAATTTTGCTGTTGTGGAAGGTACACAAACAACAACAAGATTTTCTATAAGAGATGAACCATAAAATTGAATATCTCATCTGAAAGTGTTGCAGAGGACAACACCGTATGGGTCGGGTGAACTAGCATCCACATAGTTTATAAGTACATTGTGTTTGCCTCCTACCACTTTTCTGTTCCTGTGGTTGCTGAATAAAATCTATTTTGCTGTTGTAGAGGGCACACCATTTTTGGGGGGGATTTTATGTCTGCCGTGTGAGCCTACATTATGAGATACCAGTAGACTTAGGAGACTAAGGAATATAATATTCCTCCATCCAATAGGACAATATTAAATTTTAGACCTTACATTTACAAAATAATGACTTTTTAGGTGTATATATTTGATGCTAAAGTTGTTATTATATACTAGACTAACAAATACTAGTAAAATTTGGGCATGATTTAGTTTTAATATTAATTACTAGTTCCACGCGGAGATTTATTGGGGCGAAAATTCAAAAGAAATGTCTGTTTGAGGAGTGTAACGCACCAAAGTGGTTCCTGCCTACAGTACAACAACAACCTACAGGCTCCAATTAATAATAATAAAACATAAGGATGGCGTCGGAGGAAGAAGACCTAGAAGAGGAGGAAGAATACTGTGATGAATGCGGCAGAGAAATGGACTACGGCGAGGCAGAAGACGGTGCATGTTACGATTGTGCAGGAAATATTAAAGCAAATCGAGTTCGGAGGAAAATTCCATCTAATTATGAAGTACGTGAAGTGAAAGGAAATCACCGCAAGGAATGCTCGGACTGTGGACATTCAGACTGGATGGGGGGTGAATATTATGTACAGGATCGTATAAACCCCTGGGGAGGCGATAAGCTTTGTTTGGACTGTGCTGGTAATAGAGATTGGGGGGGCAACAACTCGGACGAAGTCGATGATGAAGATGTCAGGATTACAGCTGCTCTCACCATGTTCCCTTGCCATCCTACAGCCAGTTCACATTGTATTGGTGGATTGTCCAGTGCAATGTCCACTCCTGGCATGGTATGCAAATGATGACTAGAGAATGTACGAGGGTTGATACCAATGGAAGAAAGTGTAGGGGTGACATTCAATCATTCACCGATGCTGGGTTTCGGACTGCTACTTGCTCATATTGCTTCCTTCCAACCATTGCTGCTGCCGAAGCTACTGCATCTAATGACGAGGACAAGAGAAAGCCTTCGGCGGAGAGAGATGGATTTTCTGAAGGGTCTGGAAGGAATAAGAGACAGCGCACGTAGGGTGGTTCAACAAACTCAAAACAGTAGACACAGCGACACAGCGGAACACTACAAATCTGTTGTGTAGGTACATCGCGGTCAAAAGAGGAATTCGAAAAGACTTGTGCTCCCATAGTTCCTGACTTGGTCAAAATATGCAGCTTCATACTACTTCATAGACGCTTCGCATTCCTCGAGAGGACGGTTGTGAACTGTCGTTTTCAGTAAGTAAATACTGACAGCTGTACTACCCCCTCACTGGAGAATCTTCCACCAGGAGATGCATGTGCTGGAAATTTCTGTGTGGTTATCTCGATTCCAAAGGTTGTTGGAATAATAAATCAAAACAATTTCTTATGTGGGAATAACTCAATCCATTCCGTACATTCCTGCAATTCCGTACATTCATAACATCAATCGTTCGTATAATTAAACATTCTCTTTTGATTGAACAACGAATGACAATCATCTTGACAACTTGTGCACTGATAGGAAGTGGGCTAAGGTGCGGACATAATTTATCTTCCGATACAACAAGCAGACGAAGATAAGAAACGAAATGGCTTGTACAGTACTGGTGGATGGATAGGAGTGGCATACTTACATCTAGCATGCCGCCCGCTTGTTGCACCTGATGACATTGTAAAAGCACTGCTTGATATTAGAAGAAAGCAATTGGTAATGATGACGACTATCGGTGGTAACACAGCATTACACTATGCATGTTGTAATACTGGTGGATCCGATAATGTCACGAAGATGCTGGTTGACGTCGGCGGGGAAAATGTCGTCATGGCAAAGAATAACAAAGGGCGAAACTGCATTGTATATCTTATGCTATCATATCAACGAGCACATCTAGATCGCTGATGAAATCAAACTCCTTCTTGAAGTGGGTGATACTATAATAATTCAATAATACAAAATTACATATCAAGTGAATAAAAGCTACCGCTTTTTTTTTTACAATGCGCATTTACGCGGTCAACAAACATAAATCACATTCGTTACTGTAACCTCTGCTCTGTATTGTATGTCTGTTGTTGGTCTTTGTGGATCACTTTTGTTTCAATTTTGTTTGAAACGCAGTGATCATGTCATACCATGTGTCACGTCATGCAATCAGCCATGTTACAAAATATAAAGTACAAGAAGTGGTGCCTTCCGATTGAATGTCGTCCAACTCGCGCTCTTTCACATTTTATGGGATTGGGCTCTGTACAGTACACACAACATCATACAAGCACGAATCGAATCAATCGTACGAAAAATAAATAATGATGTGTCGTATAGATTGATCGGATACTTTTTCACGCGCACCTATCCTACTAAGGACCTTGGTGGCTCTTCAAGCATGCTTCCAACGGCACTTTTCTATTCTAATTTTCAAATATTTCATTCACGTAACGTCATTCTTTGTACCGTTAGTTGTTAATCTCTTTCTTTTTGACAAGGCGAAATAGAGGAACATTCAAAATGTATACCACAGTAAGTTAGTAGAACTTCCAACTATGTTGTTACTCCATAGTAACTGCAAGAAAAACTATTGCTTGCTAATAGAAGAAGATTCCTCGACTCGATTCGACTCGACTCGACTCTACACTCACACTTATACACATACCCGATTACTCCATCCATCATCATGTCATCAGCAGAAGTAGGAGTAGCAGCCATCGATGGCACAGATTACACGATTGTACCGAATTTAGATTACGTTGCATCCACATATATTGCGGTAAGTTTATTTCTTCATTTATTCCATTAATTTCTTTTTTGTTCTTGCTCGACTCGACTCGATTCGATTCGAGTAGCCTTTTGTCTTGACTTGAAATTTAAGCGAAAAACTCTACTCTACTCTACTCTACTCTACTCTTTCGCTAGATGAATGGAGTGAAAATCAAATCAAATCAGAATTAAATCTAAATTGAATCAAAATTGAATCAAATCAAATCAAAAATGAAGCAAATCGATGCTTTGTCGTCGGACAGCACAGGGTAGTATACCCTTTCTTTGGCAGACAGGCAGGCAGACAGGCAGAATAAGAATAAGAATGACTAGTACCAAGTCAAGAGATTAGAGGCAGGAACTAGACAGAGTAATAGTCGTGATTTGTTTTGTTTTGATTCAATTTGATTCAATTTGATTTGATTCAATCACTCTTACTCACTCTCTAAAAGCCCGAGAGTAGAGAGCTGAGCTTAGCTTTTAGTTGAGGGAATCAAAGTGTTCTTTTTCTATTTGTTCACATAAAAAGGCGATACGATACAATCAGATATACGACTACTGCTTTCTCGGTCGATCGATCGATCGGACGTTTTCCTTTCTGCCTTTTCTCTTCTCCACTCTTCTCACTCACGCATATATATATACTACTTCCTTTCTCTCCTTCTCTCAATGTAGCCACCAGTATTTAAATTTGTTGGTAGTATTCTTGCAAGGATTGTGGTTGGTAAAGAAACAACAACAGATACACACAATTCTATTTTAGCATTTGTATCTGGTGATCGTTCCGAACAAGTGGAATACATTGAAGGTTTAGTTGGTATTGGTATATTTTTATGTTGTTTAGTAGTGATATGGTGTTTCGCTATACTACTACTGAAATGGGGTGGACGTGATCGGATGGGATGTTCTGCTGGATATGCATTTCATGATTCTGATACTGATAAGCAACAAACACCAAAATCAAAATCGGGTGTAGTGGCGATGGTGGTAATGATGATTCTTCTATTGGTGCTGCTGTGGATGATAATGATTCTATTGCTATGGATGAACCAGGAAAACGAGAAATTCGTAGATTATCACGATTGAAATCTAGTAGTAATGGTAGAGTCTCGGCGTCATTGAAAAGACTGTCATCATCTATGACGTTTCATAAAATAAAATAACAACAAGAACAACAAAAGAACAACGACAAGTTCAATCGGAATCTATTGCTGCTGCAAATAAAGAAAAATCAAGACAAGTTGCTGCATCGAATGTGAAAAGATGGTCTGTGGCACAGAATACGAACACATCATTAGATGAATATGAATTACAAATGACGGAATTAGATGATATCGTCCAATCTCAATCTGATGTGTCGTCAAAACAACATAACAACAAAAGTGGTCGTAGTACTCGTACTAGTACTAGTAGTAATAGTAGTGGATGGAATGCAGATAAACCGATAACAGCATTATATTCTATACCAAAGAAAACAAAACCTAAACATGATGATGATTCGTCTGCTTCTTCTTTTGTAAAGAACAGTAGTAGAAGTAAGGTTCCCGACAAATTTTGGGGACAAACAATATGTTGTTCCTTTGATTCGAAACATGTATCAAGACGAAGAATATCAACACGAATTGCATTTGGTTTCTTTGCTATTCTATCATTAATTTGTTGTGTATTATTAATGACACATATGTATATGCCATTAGAAAAATGCTGCATTGACATCCCAGGATGTTGTGGAAGAAACAGCACAAATTGTGAATGAAATTAATGATGTACTCATAGTATTAGATGAGGTTGCTCAAACGACTGTATCAATTATGGCAACAATACCACTATTATATTCTGAAATTTGTCCATCATTTAGTTTAGATAATTTCATTTTACAATTTGGTTTTAATCCAGAAGAAATGATACAAACTATATCAAAAGAATATTTAAATTATATACCCACAGTAATTGATTTACTGGAAACTGCTAAAGATACATCTACTACCGTAACATCTGTATTACAAGATGTTAATATTGCAGTATCAACTACCAACGAGTACTTATGGATCATACCATTAATCATTTGTATAATAATATTAATAATATTTAGTCAATTAGCATTGTTGTGTGCTGTTATATATGGCGAACGTTCAAGAAGTAATAATCAAGATGATAGTGTACCACCTAAAATTGAAAATTGTTATGGTTATTTTGTATTACCATTACAAACATTGGTTGTATTAATATCATGGTTATTAGTTATACTATTTTGCTTTGGTATTATTATTACAAACTGATTCATGTTCACCATCTATTAGTACTACCTCTACTGCAGATATGCCATCAGCAGCAGCAGCAACAGCAACAAGTTTCAACAATGCGACTTCCACCACACGAGATAAGATTGATCTTGCCTTTGAATCAATAACAAGTGGACGTGGTACACCAGATGATACAGTATTAGCTGTATTAGATCAATATATGACGATCGGTATCACTAGCGGCGATGGTTTGATTGATGATATTGCCAAACAACGTATAACGACCTACATAACTGGATGTGGTAGTGGTACTGGTTCAAATGCTATAGCAGTAGACCCATTAGCAGAAGTAATTATCATACAAGGTTTGCTTCAAGAATCATTAGATGATGTTGATACACAAACATCATTTGCATATGATGTCTTAGGATTAGATTTAATAAAAGAAAATTGTGGTGGTGATAGCGGTAACGAACAGGTACAATTATTTTTTGATAATATACAATTATTAAATATACAATTTAAAAATGTCAATCAAGCAATTAAACAAGCATATGACGCGGTCTCATGTCCACGTATCAATACATTATATGTGGATGTTGTACATAACGCGTTATGTACAGATTTTGCAACAGCAAATACAAATGGTTTATTATTATTGATTATTATATCATTTTGTGGTATGATATTAATAACATTGCGTTCCTCATGGAGAACATCCACATAAGATAGTTAAGAATAGAAGCAACACACACTCATAATTCTCAAAAGGTTGCCTTTCGGACGTTGCGTTACGTGCAATTTCACTACAATGCACGCCACGCCACGCACAAACCAAATAAATGATTTATGGGAAAGAAGCGATACAAAGCGTACCATGTACCATTGCTGTATAGCCTTACACATTAGCATATTCTAGAACTTTTATAAATAATAAATTTAATAATACAAACTTTAGTATTTTCGAAATAGTTTATTAATCGGAATTGTTTCTTTCATCAAGTGGATATGTTTTGTCTATTTTGCTGCTGTTGTTGCTGTTGTTTTCAAATGATGAATCATCAAGGTCTGATGAAATATCGCCATCCCTCACAGCGATGATTTCATGGTTTTCTTTATTGTAATAGACTCCTCATCGGTGGTATTCTGATGCTGTGATGGTGATAATGGTGATGCTGTTGCTTCTTCTGTGGAATCATGAAGTAACTTTGTAACGAATGATCTATTTTACCTAGATTTCGGGGACCGGATTGGATCAATCCAACAACGGCCTTTGTTTTCTTTGCTTGATTGTGAGGACTCTTTCACAAGAAAAAATTTCGGGTAAATAAAGAGACGGCAATCGTGTATTCCATTCTCTATCTATACTCAACAACTATTCTACAAAGCATCAAACATATATCAACGACGATATTGTTCTATTTCTCTCGGGATCTATTCCACATGAATGACACCGAGTTTGGTTTTGACGGAAGAGTTTCAGCATGCATCATTCGTCAAGGATTTTATTAGGAATCGAATTGTGGAGACTTCACACAAGTTGTCCGACAATTTGTAACAGGTAGGTCATCATTTGAATCATTCCCGATATGTTGTTTTCAAGTTTGGCTTGGTTAATTTTCTTTCATTCTAGTTGAATATAACGCATTCTCTAAAGAGAATATAACAGCAAAGGTGATTCCAAATTAGAACAAAACTCAGCATCAACAACTTGACCGGAAAGAGATTGAAGATGTTTTAAAATAAAGTAGAAAAATAAAAACCACGACTGAAAAACAGGAAACAGAAAATAAAATAGAGAAATCCACGACTGAAAAATAGAAAGATATATTGTAATGATTGATTTTTCTTCGTACTGTTATCAATTTGAATGAACTTGATATAATGCATACAAAGATCTGAACTATTAGCCGGGTACTAATTCATTACCAGCACAATTAACATGCGACCAACAAAATGGAGACATCATATAGCAGGATCATGTGGTCCTGGATGGGAAGGGGATTACAGAAACTTTAATGTGTTTGCTAATATGAGAAAAAAGTGCGGTATTTATTATTACGTGGTGGGAATACCTTTTATCGAGCGGTAAGATGTGCAAAGATACCTAATTCTAATTTGCCTTGACATGATCCATCCGATCCATACAGACGACCCGCGATGATGGATTCCATACTTTTGTAGTGCGGTTAAACTTTTGGTTGATTCAATTCCCGGTCAACCATCGTTAACTTGTGTGCGCCTCTAAATATACTGTCTCGGCAGTAATAGAGGGGGAGCGAAGTAAGACTAGACGTCAATGCAAGAAATATTGAATATATGCACATTAGTAGGTCGCAAAGCTATTGTCCTATTAGATATGTTGCTACGTCTGTCTTTTTGTCAAGTTAATGCAGATATTATATAATTCGGAATTATTTCTCAGTTCAAGTCTCTCTATAGCAGCGGTTCAACACCACCTACCGTTATAACGATACAGATCGTTAAAAATTTCATCCAATGTACCAACAGAGATGGACGTTTTTTTTCGTTCATTAGGGTACGTAATTTGTCTGTTTTATGTTTTACGTGTACGTTTCTTCAAAGAAATACAATAAAAGAATGAAGGGAAAGCCTAGACAGTTCCAGTAGCTAGCTACAGTAATTCAATATAGTATAACTCACTAATCTTACTACGGCTCTATAACTAGCACAATAACTTTTATCTTTATTTTATACCTTTTATCTTTACTATATCTTAATTATCTTCCAAATGTTATGTTTAAGTTAATATACATTTGGATCTTTAATTGTATTCGATTCATCCTCATTCTCATGATATACTTTCCGTCTTGTGGATAATAAATGTCGTATTGTCACACTCACACGACGATAGGAGTCATCCCGTTTAATTCTTCTGATATTTCTAACATTGTTATCTGTATTTGTACTATTACTTGTATTTGTTTTTTTATTTGTTGATGTTGTTCCATCACTATTGTCATCCTTCGACGATGGTAATGGTGTCGGCGATGACGACTGATCAGCATTCTTATTCTGATTGTTGTCATCATTATCATTCTCATTATCATTATCGTTACCATCAGTCTCGTCACCATCAACTGAATTTGATTCTGATTTTGATTCTGTTGTTGGTATAGTAATCCATTTATATTTACCAATCCCATGTCTATATTTATATCTTGCATCTGATTTCATTATTAATAATGAACCAGGTTCTAATAATATTTTAACTACGTCATCATAGACATCACATGCATTTGTATTACTATTTGTACTGTTACTCGCGTCGTTTGTTGTTGGTTTTTTTAATGTCATATAGATTGGTGCTATTAATGATATGGTACATATCATTGGTCCAAATGAATCAATATCTTCAAAATGACTGGCAATACCCATATTATTTTTATATTCATTGATTAATACCTGTGTTGGTTTTTCGTGTAAACCTTCCTCTTCAAAATATGGCATTGTTTTATTTAACCATTTCATCATATTAGAATTTTCATCTAATGGGAAATGTCCTACTGCTGTTGTTGTAGTATCTTTAGACTTGCTGTTGTCGTCATTGCAATCATCATTCTTGTCGTCATTCCCCTTATTATTGTCGTTGTCTTTGTCTTTGTCGTTGTCATCCTTGCCATTCTCATCGTCACAACTTGTGGAAGTAGCACCTGAAGCACCTTGTAATACTTTCGATTTAAATGCAGTATGATAATACATTTCACCATAAAATTGTTGTCGACGTGCAATTATACCTTCTTGAAATGTATTATTATATATCAAATCTAACATATCTTTTTGTTCTATTGGAGTCAAAAAATTAGAATAATATTCTAATCCTATTATATGTTTCACATAGTCACCATTTTCATTCCGTGGATAATTATTCAGATTCATATTCATATTAGCCGACGACGGTGAAGACGGTGAAGATGACGACGGTGAAGATGACAACTGCGACTCTATTTGTAACAACTTCTTTGCTTTACTTTGCTTTGCTTCTGCAAAAACCCCTAAACTAGCTTTACTACCTACTACTATAGAGAGTACTACTCACTCATTTGAATTCGACTCGATTCAATTCGATCGTTTTCCTGTACTTTTATAGTAAATGTGGCTGTGCTGATACGAGAAGAAAAAAAATGTACGGTATGTGCATTTGTTGCCGATCAGAATGGAATGAAATAAATAAATGATGGATTGGATTGATTTGATTTGATTGATGGATGCAATTAATTGTCTGGACCATCTTCCGTTCCTACGTGGTTAGAAATTTGTACGAAATAATTAAAAAATCGCAGCCCCCTTAATCACGCATAGCTAGTGACTTGTTTAGTGACTTGTTATTCACTAACAAGTCATTTTTTTTTGCCTGGTCCTAGAGACAAATTTTCACTTGTATTCGAACGCGGTAGTATTCAGTACAGTAAGTAAGTTAACGGTTATTAGGTAAGAATTGAAATGGAAAAATTATTTTCGTAACTAGTCGAATCGAATCTCCATGGATATCGATCTGTTTAATAAAAACTAACAAGACGAGATATGGTAGATATCTGTACTCTTAATAAGGACAAAAAAAGTTTCGCTGTGATTTGATCTATTTAGGGAGAATTTCTACAGGAAAATTATCAACATGAAAATGGGAATGTATTGAATCGAAGAAGCTCCATCAATATTGATCTATTTAATACGAAATTAATATGAGACGAAATATAGATATTTGTATTGTTAAGGAGGATTATTCTTAAAATGTGTGTGTATATAATAGACTGGGAAAAGCTGATTTATTCTGCAGATAAAATAGATTGTAATTAATGCACATACGTACGTACGACAGCTAATACCCCTAATTGGACATTATAACGAGTGGTATAGCATAATCAACAGGATTCTGATACTGATACTAATTCTAATTCCGATGTTCCCCTTTGTTCGTGTTCTTCTTCTTCTTCTTCTTGAGTATTTTTATTTTTCAATGCTTCTGGACGTTGTTCTAATAATACGTACAGGACCTTGACGATAATACCAAAACTAACAAGACAGAATCCCGCTAATACACCATATTCAACACCAATAATTTGTCTTGTTGTAAATTCATCCAAATTTGTTTGCTTTGGTTGTCCTCCTAACCCTAACCACACACCAATTAAAGCCCATACAATAACGATTGGTATAGCAAAATCAACAGGGTACGAACACAACCATGTAAATGCTGTTGTTAGGAGAACCACTAATGATAGACTTGCTACAATCAATTGTGTTGTTGCATTTGCATTGTATGAAACAGCACATACGTTTGTATTAACAGCTGCTGCTGCCATAATCCATCCGGTTTGAATAGAAAATGGACCTTGCCATAACAAGTACCCTTTCCAATTCTTGGAATAACGTTGTAATGACATTGATGCACAAACTAATGTAATTAGTATACAATACATACAAATTAAGGCTAACCACATAATTTCATAACTAAATGATATGGTCCATCCAGCTTGAAATACAGTCATAATTGGATAATAATACCATGCCTTGACTACACCTTCTGAATTTCTTTGGGATGGTAAAAATTGCCATACAATCCATATTGCTTGCCAAATAAATACAACACCCCAAATTGAAAATGATAGACCAAATGGTGTAACAATTGTCTGATATTTAGCAGATAATTCACTATTAGAAGGTTGACCAGTTATTCCAAATATACCAATACCAAATGTCACAAAAACATTCACAGCATACGCTAATAAATTCAAATAATTAAATTTGTTTAATGATGTACTTGTACTTGTAGTATTAATATTTGTTAGAACCGGATCGTCAACGTCAACGTCAACTGGCGTAATATCTTTCTTTTTGTTCGAAATGCTGGTATCAGCAATGTTGCCAGTCATGATGGGTGATGGATGAGATGATATGATACGATGGTATTATTATTTCGTACGTGCGTGTGTTCGTTGACTTTTGACTTTAAATTGCTTTTGATCTGATTGCTTTTCTTGCTTTATTATGGTATGAGAGAGAGCAGAGAACGAACAACGAACGAATGGCAAAACGTATGTCTATAAGATTATGATGTGTCGTTTTAGCTGGTAACAATTTGTTTTGTGAATGAATACATATTAGTACATCGTAGCTTGTCAATGATGGCGTAAAACATAAATAATATCTTCGCGGGGTGAGAGAAATAGGCCCAAAAGTCTGCCTTTTGCGGATCCAATCAAAACGCGCGAGAGCTATTGACATGGCTAAATTGCCATTCGGATTTTGGTGTTCTCTGCTTTTCGCCCTTCCAATCACATCAATTCATTCACGCACAAAAAGTCGCCCTCTACGATTTTTTTGTTTACTTGCTTAACTATGCAAAAACAACAACGACATTCTCGAATTCTTGGTTCAGCCATATTACAATCTACTCCCTACACGTACAATAATACTATATATATTAAGGATGATGCTCATCATTGACGGTTCGTTATCGTTGTTCTTGCGACGACGATTGATAGTTTTATTTGTAAGTGCCGCCGTTTTTGTTGCAATTGGTACGTCGGCGGCGACGGAAGAAGCAGCAGCAGGAGCAGCCACCACCGAGGATGCTTCGTCTGTTTCCTCCTTTGCTGCCACGTGTGACTGTCAACCCCTCGGCCCCCCAGAGGAGGAATCACATATCGTCACACGATTGTGGACGATTGTTTCGAAGGATTGGTCCGATCAGGAGGTGATTGATGAATTTAATCATGGATTTGCACCCATCGTCACAGCCCTGCCTGGTTTTCAACGATACACGGCAGCAACCACAGCCACCCCCACCACGGAGGATGGCAGTGGTGCGACTAGTGAGGGGGCTACGAGTGATAGTAACAATAGTGTTCCTGCCACGGTATTTTTTATGAACGCCTTTGATACATCCGAGCATGCCGCGGCAGCACAAGAAGCGGCCCAAGTATTTGTCGAGACGAACGATCGATAAAGGGTGCGATCGAACCGCAGCACTTTACTGAATATCAAGCCATCTACGGATTCCCAGCAGGATCCTCCTCGTCCTCGTCGTGTATTACGGAAGGAAGTGTGGGGTAAATTCCTTTCGACACGGTTGTACGAATGGATGAATCCTGAGAACATTACCACTGACGAACTCGTCGTGGCTGGCTCTCATTTTAATGACGAAATCCAAGGCTTGGACGGGTACATTACGTACGTGGGAACATTGTCCAAACCGGACAATCGTACACATTCGTCTACAACATTTACGAGACCGAAGCCGTCTCCATTCTTGCCAACAATATGGGTCAAAACAATACCAAAACCAATAACGA
>FMBT01000056.1:0-34942 GCA_900095095.1 Fragilariopsis cylindrus CCMP1102
GAAAGAACAAAAAGTCCATTAGAGTGTGTGAGAGACAAATTTACTAGATAATGAGGAGAGAATGAATAACAAACAGAATCGAATACGATCAAATCAAATCAAATCAAATCAAATCGAATCGACTTATCGAAAAGTTGACAGTGTACGAAAAACCAACAATAAGATAACACATTACAATACCATACAATATGAGGTAATACGTACCCAATTCGGATTCGCCTGTAAAAAACTATCAACATCATTATGATGACAATTTACAATGCAGCCTTGAAATTCACGTAAACATTTATTGTATCGTCTCATATCACGAAATCTTGCTAAATTTGTATTAAAATTTTGGGTAATAATATCATAACAACTTTCTTCCTCCTCCTGCTTCTTCTTCTTGTTATCTTCCTTTTTACTATGACTACTATTAGTAAAATCTTTACGTTTTACTATACCATTATCTGCAGTAAAGTTATATGCATGTAACGATGCAATCTCGTGCATTAATCGTAATAAAACTGTCACCATTGGACGTCCTGTTTGTAATTTATTACGAAATTCATCATTTAAATCTGTACGGAATCGTATATATACGCTTTTTCCTTTTGGTAATTTATATGAAAATTGTAATAATTTAATCTCTGATACAATATACATCGGTGTTGATTGAGTAATTAAACCAGTTAATAATTCAGATATTCTATCAATGGATAATACCGTACCCGTTGTGTGTGTGTTACGGTATCTCTCTTCTTCATTTTTAGTAATCTTAAATGCATCATAATTACTTGGTGCATCATCATGACATGCACGATGATAATGACGTTGTCGTAATGATAATTCTGTTGTACCTGCTGCTGCTGCTGCTGCTGATGCCGATGATGGCATTGACATTGGCATTGCTGTTGATGTGTCGCCTATACCATAATCGAAATTTAAAGCTACTATTACATTCTCTTTAATTGTGTTTAATTTATAATCCTGTTGTAGGAGAACTAAATTCAAACAATTTTTTATACCATTCTTTTCATCAGATGTAGCTGATGATGAATCAATTACTTTAAAAAGTTCTTGTACGGGATCGGACGACACGGAATTCATATTTGTTTCTTTAATCTTCTTCTTCTTCTTCTTGTTGTCGGGCGTTCCTCTGGTACTTTTGATGGTGAAAGTAAGACTTGGAACGTTGGGGGCAATAGATATTATTTTTGTGATAAATCGTAGAAATTTTCGGTAGTTCCGTCCTTCCTTTATTCGTGGATCAGAGAGATTTAAAAACAACTGGGTTTGTTTTATTGGTGTGTGTAAGAAACACAATTAAGAGATGATAACTTCGGGTTCTTGCTTAATAGAGCTAGAAATAAGTGTGAACGTGTTGGGGGGTGACGGAGATTACACGTTTGGTGTCAAGGATGCGAATTGTTAGATCGAGAGAAATAGATTTTTTTGTCTCGTTGTGAATAACACAGGGAGAGACTACACTGTAGCTACTGTACACCTGTTGAATGAGATATCAAATTAAAGACTTACCGTATAGTACTCGAAACAGAAGAGGATACCGATAGTAGGAACAAAACAAACTTTTTTCTTGGTCCGGCACTTGGTATTGAATCTTGGATCGTGATTCGGTGCTACACTCGGAACAAGCCTTGGAACGCTTCTTTTTTTATTTTTCTATCTTTAGGTATACGAAGTGTGGGTGTGTGTGTTTGTGTGTTCATCCAGTATCTACAGAAGGATTGCGTTTGGTCTCTTTCGGTTTTAAGATAGAGGGTGTCGATCGAGGTTGTTGTTGTTGTGATGTGACACATGTGCGTTGGGAGGTAAAAATGAGAAAATTGAAGAAAAAAAATCACAAACAACGCACTGTTTGTTCCAGCTGATTGAGAATTCTTGTGCAGTATTTGTAAGAAGAAGTCTCAAAAATTAATTGTGCGTTCGACACGCGTTGAGATTTATTAACGTGCGCGATTAAGAAACACATTTTTTTTAAATGCAATTGCACATGAAGTAGTACTGTACATACTACTTCGTAAGTAGTACAGTTGCGAACCCAATCAAATAGCGACAATCTTGGCCTTAAATTCCCCCGTGTTGGATCAAAGAAAACAATTAGGTGTTACTACAGCTATACCGTAACACTACTAGTACGTAATAAATGTTCACGCCTAAAACTAAAGATTATTTTTTGATCCTTTTTACCTAGACAGAATGTCATCTTTTGATCATTATTTTACCTTACCTACACCAAAAAATGCGAATCAGAATTCCGATACTCTACAGCTTTTTGTATAGAAAAAGTCCCACTAATTAAATTTGGTGGACCGTTAACAATACATTTTAATAAATGATGATGATGACCTAGACGTGATTAACAATTAAACCGAGCAGTTTTGTAAAAGATTTCCGTCGCGCAAAGAGACATAAAAGGACGAAGTACTGTACATTGTATGGGATCCAGTTTATTTTATTAATACGGTAAGTTAGTGCTTATGGTATTTTAATAGAAATAATTTTTGTTCTTTATTCATTCCTCTGTGCGAAAAAGCGATAATAATCGGTATCTAGATCTAAATCTGAATTAGAATTTGATGATGAAGACGATATCAACAGAGATGATGATCTTTTCGCATTCGATCTCCGATTTCGGAGTACCCATTGAAAACCAAGTTTATTTAATGAATTTACTTTATATGTTGTCATGGAACACTTTTTGTTTGCCATAAAAAGTTTGTAATAAACTCGTTGATGTGCAACCCACGTACCAAGTTCTTTATTTTTACTATACATACCCGGAACTTTTGCATTACCATGCTCATGAACATAATCTGCAAGTTGTTGTCGACGGTCCTCCCAGGACAGTGTAGGAAGTTGACATTGAAATCCTAATTCATCTAATGAATTACATCTTTCTTCAGTTATATAACTTCTTTTATTTGCCTTGAAAAGTTTGTATTGTTTCCTCTGGGTAAAAACCCAATTTGCAAGTGGTTGATTCTTAGAATAAATTTTTGGAACGTGTGCATCACCATTTTGACGTAAATACTTAGCAAGCTGTTCTCGACGGTCCTCCCACGATACTGTTTCGGTACCACGTGGGTGCCATTGAAAACCAATTCTATTCAATAATTCAATTCTTTCGTATGTAATAGAACTCCTTTCATTTGACCTGAAATGTTTGTACTGTGTCCTTTGAGTACTCACCCATGTGCCAAGTGCTTGAGATGTAGTAGACTTTTTTGGAACATTTGTATCTCCATTATGCTGACGTGCATATTCCGATAATTCATGATACCGGTCATTCCACAGCGTAGTATTTCTTTCTCCCACTTTATACGATCTCGATGATATGCGTCGTATAGGAGTAGTAGTAAAATATGGTAATGATGCATTATTCATAATTTTACCGTCCACTACGATACGGATCCGTTTCGTTGTCATCGTCGTTCTTGATTTTTTATATAATAATCCAGGAGTAAAATCATGATCTGTTGTATATGGCAATGATCCATCATCCATAATTTTACCGTCCATTACGATACGAATCCATCTCGTCCGCGTCCGCGTCTTCGTTGATTCTTCATTACCATAACATTCGGCAGCAGAAGAATGATGAACGAGAGGCGGTTGATGGTGATTATTTGTCATCATTCTTCTTCTCTTTTTTGTTATACATTGATCCATCATCATTACTCGTTCAGCATCAGCTTCATTGTCATCGTCGTCACTACTAGAATCAGAATCAGAATCAGAATCGGAATCACTATTTTCATCATCGTCATCGTTACTAGAATCGTCACCAGAATCGGAATCGGAATCTTCATTAGAATCGGAATCGGAATCGTCATTAGAATCGGAATCGTCGTTAGGATCGTCATTAGAATCGTCATTAGAATCGTCATTAGAATCGTCATTAGAATCGTCATTAGAATCGTCATTAGAATCAGTTCCATGATCATCAGCATTAACATCGAAGGTACCATAACGCTTCTTCTTGTTAGTAGTGTTTGGTGGTAGTATATATATATTCTTATTCTTATTATTTTCCTTCTTGACATTCCGATTAATACTTCGGAGACGAAGATCAATTCCGGTGGCGGCAAAGCCAGAGGCTGCGACAGCGGTAGATAATGATGATGATAATGACGAGACCATCGTCGGTATCAAATAATAATCTTCTGCTACTGCAATATCAGCTGATCTTATTCTTCGTTGTGTTTGTTGTAGTTCTCTTCCTCCTCCTCCTCCTCCTCCTCCTCCCTCTTCTTCATCAACGTCAAAGTCATTATTAGTACCGTCAACGTCAACGTCAACGTCAACGTCAACGTCAACGTCACCATCGACTGGTTCATCAACAAGGTTAACTGATGATCTTAAAACTGATTCTTCGTTTCCTGTACTTTCCCATCGGATACGTATTGTTTTTATATTAGAAGATAAATTAGATAATAATTTATTACTATTACTATTCATTGCTTCAAATTCCTCCAAGACAATACGATCAACAAGAATCGCTAAGTGATATGTATTAACCCAAACATAGATAATAGGAGTAGTAGGTTGCTGCCGTCGTCGTCGTGGTATGGACGAATCATTGTTTACACGTTTTACCATCGTCGCGTCCATAGTGGTACTATATTGCTACTTGTACAAGTATTGAATATTATTGAGTACAGTAGTTGTTGTTTTGCTGTCGTCGTCGTCGTTCGGTATAGAATCAACTAGATTGAATTGAACAATCTTGTACGTCAATATTCTTGTACTGTGCCTCTGTTCAACAGAGAAGTATGTACATGCATGCAGTCATTTACTTCCGTTCGTACGACATGTAAGTTATTGTTTTAAGAAAGATATGATACAATTTTTTAGTTCTTGCTTTAACACATGATTATTGCATGCTTCTTGCTAGAGAAAAACTAACATTTATCAGAATGTGACAATTGTTCCACATAAAAAATGGCGCGCTCTCGATTCGGGGGACGTCTGTCCGTATGATAGCAGTGCGACTCTTGACACAATGAACTGTTGTTGCTGAGCATGAAAACAAATTTGTGCGCGCCTCTCTACGGACAAGAGATCCATTTTGATTGCTTGATTGCTTTTTACAGGCTACGGTATGACATGAAAAATATTTTTGGAATTAACTTTATGGCAAAAAAAAGAATGGCGACAACTAAATCGTCGAATATAAATTGGTCATTATGTTCGTGACAAGATTTGGAAAGTATCAAAGATCAAGTGGTCAAAGCAATTGCTGAACGTGAATCAGAATCATCTTTGGAATCGATTCAGCGTCTAACCAAAGGTATTCAAACCGAATGCAATTCCCTTGCAGGTGATTCGAGCACTTATCGAGAAGTACACATACTTGAAAGATAAATCGCAGAAGCAATCAAATCGATTGACGACGTCAATATCGATGTCGATCAGCGATGGACATTGGCAATTGGATTCTCAAATCTTATTTGTTCGATGATTCATGTTGCAGATGGAATGTATGGTAAGCTAGTCAATGGTAGTGCAGGCAAATTTTGTCCTGATACAGTATGGCTTCTCGAAGATACATTATGGAAAGATTTAGTCAAGTCAACTCTCGAATGTGGAACCCGTCCTTCAGAAGACGAGTTGTATGATGTGGTGTCGTGTCGTGTCGGGAAGCAGTGCTTACGTATACAGCATCTATACTGTATATTCTTTCATCTCATGATCGATTCGATTCGATTCAATTCTGAGTTCGATCCGCCGTCAGAACACCGTCAACATTACCTACTGCACAGGAGAAGCATGACAAAAACAACAAGAAAGAAAGGACGATGCATTGTAAAACCAACTGCGGAATGATAAATATAATAATAATGGCATGAGCATGAGCATGCTGGTATCGGTGATAGACGCAGCAGCATTGCATAGCCAATGATTGCGGAAATGATGGTGCTGTTCGTCTCGTATTACTAATATTTTCTACATGGGTATAATACATTTCGGTGTTAGTTATTTGATGATTCGTCGTAGCAGCAACAGTGGCAGACAAGAAGAATAATTGTGCATCGATTGGATTTGAGGAAGGCAGAGGTAATGATAAACATCGCGATAAATCATTTTTGGCATCATCAAAATCAAGCGACAGATAATAATAGTTTCAGCTGCGACGACAACAACAATGGTAGAAGAAACTTTTCTGGTAATGAAACACGCATACCACTACTGCTTCCCATTCTTGGTCGTTTTGGCAACCACCACCGCCACCACCGCCACCACCGCAATCCTTGTTATGTTGAATATTCAAATTGAATACAATTTCATTGGTATAACAGAACGATTTGACGTATCAATGGTCGTATTACGAATGTCAGAATCTCAGATAACGGTAATGGTGTTACAATGGGTGATACAGTATATAATTATATTTTTAAACCAGCTGGTGGGTACGATGACGGTCTTGGAGTAGGAGGTTGTCACAAAATACAAAAATCATTCATAACTGATCCAATGAAAGAATATTTTTCTTCATCTATATTGCTACACCCACCAGCAACAGCAACAACAGCAACAATGGTAGCAGCAACAACGACGATCAACATCTTATTCCACACGGAAGGATCGTTTTAAATGGGACCATGCATTATGGGAAGCAGAAGCCAATCGATCATCGGATCATACTATTGATAATGCATAAGGTGGGCGTACCAAGTTCAATAAATAACTCTTTATCTATAACACTGCAATGGAAAAAGTTAAAACTCATGTGCACCTGAAGTAATATATCATGAAATACAGAGATAGATGGCATGCACATATCAGAAGATAAAACTAATTGCCTGTTCACTGATGCTGCTTCTGCTTATGGATGTATAGACAAAATTGCTACAAAATTACACTCATACAATTCATATAGATAAAATTAGTAAATAATATCAAAAATAAAATAACTCTTTATAATACATCAACTTCCCGCTCCCCTAGTTAGCTTCCTTTTTTAGTCCCAGCATGACAAAAACAAATTTTATAGATGATAATTGCATCTCACACTGTGTATATTTATTGTTGTGTTTTGTGTTTTGTACATTCAATTTGTTCATGAATAAAATGAATGGGCTATAGTTTTTATATTCTGTGGTGCAACTGGGGGGCCATGTGTGAGTGTGTTAGCAGCCACTGTACAATCAAATTTTCATCTGGAACACCACAATGATAAATTGCTGTTGCTGCTGGTGGTGGTGGATACCTGGACCGGACTTTGGGGTGCTAGGTATGTGTCTTCACACTGGAAGGTGGTAAAGGGTGTGATACAGCCTAGGACATGGGAAAATGGCCCATTTGGGGGGGGGGGGGGTATGTGACCTAGTAAACACTCAAAAAGATGAATTGTCCCAAAGTAAGCACATGGGGTTGACCATATACACCAAAGGGAATATAAACTTGGCGAGCTATGGGCAGGACCATGCTGATGTGGGTGCTAAAGGGGAAACCTGTTTTGGGGCCTAAATGACCCTTTTGGGGGCTTAGCACACCCTGACACCTTCCTAACCTCCCTACAGCCCTAAGCAATAGTTGGACCTTGTACCCATAGGTATAATGTTGAGCTCCATATAATCTTTCAAGGTTATTAGGTCTGTATTGATGGTGCATCACGGCCTTGATTACACGCACTTGGCACTTAGAGAAATTGTGTGTTTTAATAGAGGTGGTTTTGACCCGTGACACCCCAAATATATGTATGTTACCTAAAGCAATGATATAATCCAAAACCTTTATGAATTAGGTTGATGCCTAGCATTTTATTGGGACTCAGCATACCTGGTATGGGGTGGTAGCATCTCAAATATTTTTGCAACTGTGCATTTTGGGCCATTTTATGTCTATTCTATTGTTCCCGCCCCACTACACCACCAATATGGCAAATTGTTCCAAGCATTGTTGGTGTATTTTGACCATATGCATATATGGAAGGTATCTGGGTGTTCAAACCATGGTCCATTCTTTTTTTGATGTTTGCAGCCTATTTCTGAATGGTACTTTTGGGCATGGAAATATGACATGTTGGCCAAATGCAATGTTTGTGTTCTGGAGGCAAGAATAAGGTAAGTATGAGGGATCATGACCCTTGGTTCATCCCCTATGGGTATGAGATGGATGACTGGGTGGTATTTTGGTGCACCATGCTGGTTCTAGAACCTAAGGAGAAGTTATTCATCTTATTATTCACCTAAGAGAAGTTATTCATCTATCATTATACAAACTCCACTGGAGAATTTGTGGAAAAATGATACCAATCAGAATTACTTTAGTCAAGTGATGATGAACCACCAGGGATGGTAGGAGGGAAACATTGAATCTGTCTAGTACTGTTGATAAACCATTATGTTTCATACCACCTACATCTGAATCTCTTGTTCACCTAGTTGTTTTTTGTGCCTATCACAACAGCAAAACAATTTTATTCCTCAACCACATGAACAGAAAGTTGTAGGAGGCAAACACAATGTTCTACTACACTATGTGGATGTTTGTGCACCCAACTATTTGGTGTTGTCCTCTGCAACCCTTTAAATGAGATATTTTGTGGTTCATTTTGACAAAAATCTTGTTATTTTGTGCCTACCACAACAGCAAAATGAATTTATTCCAGCAACCAAGGAACAAAAAGTGTGGAGGGAAACAAATGTTCTAGTACGCTATGTGGATGCTAGTGCACCTGACTCATCTGGTGTTGTCCTCTGCAACCCTTTCAAATGAGATATTTTGTGGTTCATTTTGATCAAAAATCTTGTTATTTGTGTGCCTACCACAAGCAAAACGAATTTTATTCCTGCAACCACAGGAACAAAAAGTTGTAGGAGGCAACACAATGTTCTAATACACTATGTGGATGTTTGTACACCTGACCATCTGATTTGTCCTGCTGCAACCCTTTCAAATGAGATATTTTGTGGTTCATTTTGATCAAAAATCTTGTTATTTGTGTGCATACCACATTAGCAAAACGAATTTTATTCCTGCAACCACATGAACAAAAAGTTGTAGGAGGCAAACACAATGTTCTATACACTATTGGATGCAGTGCACCCGATCCATCTGGTGTTGTCCTCTGAACCCTTTCAAATGAGATATTTTGTGGTTCATTTTGATCAAAAATCTTGTTATTTGTGTGCCTACCACTTAGCAAAACAATTTTATTCCTGCAACCAAGGAACAAAAAAGTTGTAGGAGGCAAACACAATGTTCTAGTACACTATGTGATGTTGTGCACCTGACCCATCATGTTGTCCTTTGCAACACTTTCAAATGAGATATTTTGTGGTTCATTTTGATCAAAAATCTTGTTATTTGTGTGCCTACCACATTAGCAAAACAATTTTATTCTGCAACCACAGGAACAAAAAAGTTGTGGAGGCAAACACAATGTTCTAATACACTATGTGATGTTTGTGCACCTGACCCATCAATGTTGTCCTTTGCAACACTTTCAAATGAGATATTTTGTTGTGTGTACACATACATTTTAAATCCCTAAAATGTGTGCTATGTGTGAGCCTACATTGTGAGATACCAGTAGGCTTACAAGACTAAGGAATATAACTCCCTCCAATAGGTCAATTGTAAACCTCATAGTTAATTTTCCAGAAAAATGATTTTAGGTGTATATACTTGATGCTAAAGTTGTTATTATATATACTGCACTAACAAATACAAGTAAAATTTGGGCATGATTTAGTTTTCATATTGAGAATTCTTTTGGGCTATTTTTGTGGCGAGGAAACCTTCATTCGCTCACTCACGTACCGACGAACAGAAACGACATTACACGACTCGACTATATTTTTGTTGTTAAGACTGATCTAGCCTCTTACCGCTTACCTGGATTTACTTATTATCATGTGAAAAGCACGCGAGATTTTTACGCACAACAAAAATAAAGAGGTGTAAAAGAGCAAGGAAATTATTACCCGTTTGTAAATCTCATCTTTCCCTTCTTGGTGTTAAGGTACGTGTACCCGACCCGACCATGGCGGTCTTCCCCTTTTTAATTTAGCTATGTTGTACTACTATAGCTATACTATCTATATCCAGTGATGATATCTTAGTTGTTGCTAGGAAAGTGTGTATTTGGTCTGTGACTCGGAGAAAGAAATGAGAGGAGTAGAAAAATGATAAAGATGTAGCGGCAAAAGCAAATGAATTAGTAGTAAAGCTGGTAGTTAGTGTTAGAATGAGTGCACGTATTAACTTATAGAGAGAGCATCCGTTCACCACACGAGGATTGCCTGTTGCTACGGATGGTTTGCTGTCTCAATCAGTGAACGTGTTGTTAACTTGGGAAAAAAGAAACAGAAGGACACATGTCAAAACGCAAAACTCCGCTATCTTATCCCCTACGCTCTACTTTGCCTTTCTCTCTATCCTCTTCCGCACTTACGGTAGTTAACGTATCAATACCACGGGCGTCAATTCCATTCGTCCGAAATAATCCAAAATTGAATTCAAAAACTTAAATATCATCAACACAATCTCACCTTCATCTTTCTCCTCCTTCTCCGAATTTTTCTTTATACAGATAATTAAAACCAAACAACTACATTCAAGATGCCTCATTCCTTCGGTGTCCGGGCGCGTACGCGCCACATGTTCGCGAAGAAATTTCGTCAACATGGACCGATCCATCTCTCACAATATTTAATGAAAGTTAAAGTTGGAGATTATGTCGATATCTTTGCGGATCCATCCATCCATAAGGGTATGCCACACAAGGGTTACCATGGACGGACCGGAATTATTTTCAATGTCACCAAATCAGCGGTGGGTGTACGAGTCAATAAAAAGGTCAATGGACGTATTATTGAAAAGAGGATTCATGTCCGAATCGAGCATGTTCGTCATTCCAAATGTCAAAAGGAAATTCTGAAAAGAGTTGTTGATAATGAAAAGATCAAAGCAGAAGCTGCGAAGACCGGTGTCAAAGTCAATCTGAAAAGATCACCTAAGCTACCCAAGGCTGGATATTTCCTAGTCAGTCCTGGTGAAACCGAAGTTACTACTATTCAACCATTACCATTCAGTGATTTGGTTTAATGAACTTGTTACTATATTCATTAAAGTATGTTTTCGTGAGTCGATAATATATCGCTCACTGATATAATTTCCAGATGTAATAAACTAAAAGATAAAAACAAATTAATATCCCCCTAATTTTGTTAGATATGTGTTCGTTCATCCGGACGTGTACATCTTGCGCATAGATATACCGGAAGGACGATGCAATATGCAATTTTTTTATGTACTGTATGTTATATTTTGTACACCGTAATAGCTTTGTCGTGTAGTTGTTGTTCGTCCCTGCTAGAACAGTGTATTCCCAGAACGTGTAGCTGTACAGCATGTGCATATATGTGCTGTAGTGTATGGGAATGTTCCGGGAATGTTGCTCTTTTCTTTTTGAGCAGTAGTGTTATTTAAGACGTAATGAATGAGGTGGGGGAGGATGATGCCCTGACAACTGATAACACCAACTACTGTACACAACATTCATTCACGTTTCCCAACCAGCATAACATATAGAGCACACACAGTAGAAGGTGTACACATACATCCTTAGATGTCTCCCAGCATGTCATACAATACACAATCATGCACACAGTACATACTCACCCACTCACACCCACTCACACAGACAAACACAAAACAAAGATAAACTCTAGAAAAATGCAGGCATACCTATGTTCTTCACAGGATAAAACACACAGGGGCAGGCAGACCCCCCCCCCCCCCCCCCACACACACACCAAGCATCTTCATTGCTTGCTGTGCATACATATATAAGGCAAGCTTAGTTGTTTTCTAGACAGGAAATAACGCCTGCTCAACGCGACACCTCGTTTAAATAAGGGGGATGAATAGCATCTGCCGCACAACAAAGAAGGAGTACAGGTATCGATGGAGAAACTGAAATTACCAAGATTATATTAAGAACCTCGAACGACCAGTAGAAGGACGTGAACATCTATTCGTCAAGTAACTTAATCCACTCAAACAATTTATAAGCAATTTGTTAACTATTAAGATTTTTTCATCGACGGGCAGTTTTGTTGTCGTCTTCAACAAAAATCAAGCGAGCAAACTCATAACCTAGAGCTGCGCATGTCAACGCTGGAGGGTTGGAGATCGTAGTTGGAAAGATAGAAGCATCACATATGTACAAGCCATCATGCCCACGGACTTTGAGAGAGGAATCTACAACCCAGTTTGGATTGTCGTTGTTGTCCGTTCTTGTTATCATGGCGCAAGTACCCGAATAGTGATAGTACGGTAGTAAAAGATTACGGCAGTATAAGCCAAACCAGAAGCTTTCGGTTCGAAAAAATTTAAGTACTGAGAATATTCGACTCAGGAAGGTCTCGAACAAGGAAGAAGATATCCTTCCACTAGTATCCCAACCACTTTTCAAATCCTTTCTATCTTGAGGGTCGTCCAGATATTTTGGATCTACTTCGACTGTCACATCTCGCCTTCGTTTAGGTCCTCTCATTTTTGGTACACGGTCATTCTTCAGTGATACCTTGACACTCCCTCTTGATCTTGGATGCATCTGGGAAATCATTGTTAAAGTAGTTAGTTGTTCCATAAGGAAGCCTGCAGGTGTATATAGAAATGTAACGTAGAGGATGGCCTTCACACATCGCAAAACGATTTCAACAATGTTCATAAGAATCTTTTTTTTCCATTTCGGACGCAGTGCCATGGGTATGATGAGGGAGATTATGGATGCAGCTGAATCTCCAACCGGATCGGTAATAAAAACCTGGAAAATCTGAGATCCCCTCTTACAATGATCCCTTACGATACTTAAGTGCCCAATCGCCGCGACTCCATTTGGTGATTTAATTTTTTTCTTCAGCGAGGGTAATTTGAAGAAAATTCGGGCAAGAATTGCTTGGTCCATAAGATGCTGTCCAACTCCTAATAGATGCTCTTTGTGACCAAGCTCGGACACCAACAAAAGCGCTGGTGTTTCAATAGCTCCAGCGCACAGAATAACCCGTTTTCTAGCATGAATTTCCCGGTAGGTAGAGGTATGATCGCCGTCTGTGGAAACACACTCAATGCCAATCACACGAGTGCTGTCGTCTTTCAGAAGAAGCCTTTGTGCTTCGTGTCCTCGAAACCAATGCAAATTTTTTTCTAAACTCGGATGCTTTTTCATTAAAGGGTCCAAGAGAGCATCGTAATAATTCCTTCTAACAAATTTTTTAGTCCCAGCATCCCTTGTCGTCAATGATGGAACCGTAGTGCGAAAGTTTAGTATCGAATTTTTGACTGAATATGGATTGTGTGTATTCCCCATTGACGTGTAGTGTATGGCTTGATTCTTTTCCATGATCTTTGTCAGATATTTTGCATTCGACACGAGCGAAGATCTATATGGGTCGGGCCATGATTCCAAATCCTGCTGCAACGGGGGTAGGCAGAGACATGCATTTATGTTCGACGACCCGCCAAGGCCTTGACCAACTGGTATTTCAATGACCTTTCCTGCTATTTCTGATGGGTAAAGCCTGACGCTCGTCGAAGAGCTCTTGTTTGCAGCTTCGAACCATCGATGTGGTGACAGCGTCGCAATCTCATGAGGAGGCCCATGCCCTCGTTCGACAATGGCAATAGAAAGTGACGCCGTGTTGTCTTTCGACGAAAGGACGCTTGAAATTTCCTCTAGAAGACCAAGGAGGATGCCTATCGCAGAAGGGCCGGTGCCAACAATGACATAATCAAATACATCAATGATCGATTCTGCTTTGTCGTAGTCGGTGCTCATTTCGTCGTTATTGATTCGTTAGCACTTAATATTGTCAGTTTCTTATTTGGAAACTATTGCATTCGTTATCAACAAACAATGAGCACTGCAAATTGCATCTTCCAGTTACTAGTTTAGGTCTGATTAAGGGGTTAGTGCTTGTCCGCGTCGAATAAGTTTGTACTACACGGACCAATACTGATGGAGCTTCGATTACATACATTCCCATTTTATGTATCAATGAAAAATAATTTTCTATTTCAATTCTTAAAGCACATAAAAATGATAAAAATGGGGGTTGAATTAATGGGGGGAGACAAAAATCTTTTATTATTTCAAGTTATTTAAGAGGGGAAAAATAAGATTCCATTTGAAAATAAAGCTAACATAGCACCTATTATTTTCAATTTTAATTTTTTTCTGAAGTGACATACCTTCTAACAAAGTGGTATCCTATCATACAATATGTGCACATTCTTCCTTATTCTATGTACAGTATGTAAGACCTTATGTGTACTGCTCAGTTACTTCGACTCTAGTTAGACAATCATACCGTATTTTGTTTAAGGATCTACCCCCATATCTTCAAGCCATTATGGGTGTGATGATACTTCTTGTGCTCAAATGCTTGGTATTATGTCCGTGTACTAACTAGAACTTGATACAATCCCTAATGATGCCATAGATGCAACCAGTAACATAATGGTGTGCACATGGACCATCAGTGACTGATGGCTGCTTCCTCTACTTGAAGAGAATGGAGACCACCAGCATTGCAAGTAAGAGGAGATCTTGTACAAATTTGCATTGATGCAGCACCAGCACCCCCAACTTTTCCTGCTGGGGCTTAGCAAGCAGTAAATAAGAAAAAAAAACTAAATTGGCAAAGATCACCCTCAGCACATGCAGTTTCATTGCCTGGCAAAGTGTGGGGTTCATCAGTTCCTAGTTCACAAAACAAAGCTAGACAATGTAGAATGTACATCATCTAACAGAATAGAAAACTCTGTCTTTTTTATTGCTATCAGTATTTTACTTCTACTACTACTACTACTAGTAGTAGTGGTCCTACTAATACGATTACTACTACTCATTTTTGAAGCTACACTAAATTGAAATAATGTCATGCTGAATATTTAAATACTCCATTAGGTACACGTACGACCTACGGATGGAGCCGTTATGCTTATTCTACATTGTTAAGTTTGCATTGTTCCGGTACCTGTTGCTGCTGCTCTCGTTGTTGTTGTATTTCTATTCGAATAGATTTGATTTCATTTAATATCTGAATCTGGAATTTTGCAATTAATATCAATAATATGAATGATAGAATTTTCCACCACCAGTTCCAATTATTACTACTATTATTATCATTGGTAGTAATAGTTGCTGCTATTTTGGATGATGATGCTACACCTCTTGCTGGTTGATTCGAAGATGATGATGACGAAGAAATGATTTCTTTCGTTGTTATTGGGTTTATTATTGCTGCTGCTGATGTTGAATAATCAGTTTCATTAGTTGTTGCTTTTTAGTTGTTGATATTCCTTTTAAGGATGGTGGCAATACGGCTAATTTTGCTATTATATACTCAGTAAAATTCATCATAAATTGTTGCATTTCATTTTTTGTTGTACAGTATATCAATGAACGAAAATATGTTGACTTCACAAATACAATATCAAATCGTATATTTAATATCAATTTACAGCGTTTTTGGTTAGTCTTATCATCATCATCATCATCAGAAGAAGAAGTAGGCAAAGAAATACATATCGTATCAGTAACATAAAAAAAATCTGTCATTGGTACATCTGAAACAAAGTTTTTGTTTCAATTATTATACCACAATTATGATACTTCTTTAGTATTTGTTCTTTTTTTGCTTTTGCCTGTGGTGGTGCCATTCTGTAGATTGAGAAGAGAATGAGTAAAAGGGAGAGCGAGAATGAGAAAAGAGAGAGAGCGGAAAGAAGGAAAAAAAGAAGATGCCATAATTTAATTCTTGACTTCAAAGTCAAGTATACAATACTCACGGTGCATTAACTGGATGTGTATATTCAATTATACGTTTATATATTTGAGGTTGTTTGACCATTACCTGCACCACTAGAACCAGCACCAGAAGCATCCCCATTATTGTCTTCCGTTTCAATTTCATTAGTTTCAATAACCCATTTAGATACTTTTAAATCTCTATCATGAACAATATCAATCATAAATGAACTCATTGAATGATCTGCATCATCATTAATAAATTATTCACAAATAATTCTAGCATATCATCATCACTACCATTACCATTATTTGAAAAAGCTAACTGCAATTCACGATCTTTTATAGCAATTTCTCCTTTACCGGTATAATTTTGAATAAATTCATCATAGGCTTTATTCCATTCCGAACGAATTTGTTGTTGTTGTTGTTGCTGTCTTTGTTAATGATGATACTACTACATCGGTCTTTTAGCTGTTCTTTATCTTCGTTTTGCACCATAATATTATCATTATCAACAATAACAACCGATTCATTGCCACCACCAGTATCATCACCACCAGTATCATCATCATCACCACCACTTTCATTGATAGTTGCTATGGACATACTGGTATCACGTCTCATAAAGTGTCTTCTGGGTGGTGAGGAACATACACTACTATGCTACTACTACTAACACTATTATTGTCATGCTACCCTTCTTCGAGTTTAGTTGTCCCCCACGACGACGTTATAGGACATGCCAGCAGGTGCAGTTGCAGCACTCATAACAGATCTACGACACTAATAACAGAAGTAGTATCTGCCTCATCTCTACCTCCTTTTATCTTATTCGTTCTTGTTGTGACGGCGGCGGCGGTAGTAGTTGTTGTAGTAGAACCAGATGTAGAAGCAGAGATAGCAGCAGCAGTGGCAGCAGCAATAGTTTCATTTGTATTCGTGTGACAATAATATTGTTTTTGTAAATCTTCCATCGCCTTACGATTATATTCATTATTATCAACATTATTATTTTCATTAGTAGTAGTAGCAGCAATAGCAGTTGCAGCTAATGGTATATCATCAAAATTAAATAATGTTGATATTTGTTGGGATGGATTACTATTTGTTCTTCTTAAAAGTGGTCGTGACGATTTTAAATCACCATTACCATTACTACCATTACCAGTACACCACCTGTAATTGATAATAAAGATTGATTGATACTCATTCTTGGATTATGTGGATTATTTTAATGGCACCAGTTAACATACTATCATTATGTAAGGTAATTAATACTTCTAATGCTTTATGAGAATCAAAAAAACCTTCAAAGTCATACACATGTGGATTCGGATTACCATTGGATCCACCCGACGTATCAATACGTATTGCGGTCCATTTTTGACTTCCAATTAGTTTCCGTTTGACTTTTTGGACATTTTCCCATTTAATTATGACAGTCCATTCAAATAATAAAAATTTACCTAAAAATAATATCCCTAATGGACCCACTTTCAGTAGTCCAGTAAAATTATTATGTTGACATTTAAATTCCTCATAGATAACACCACCAATTTTATGTTCAATGGTATTGGATGATGTTGCGGTAGCAGAGGATGATGAGGATGGTATAACTGATGACGTCGACGTCGATGCCGCTGTAGTAGTTGTAGTAGTAGTTGATGGAGAGGAGGAGAAGAAGAAGAAGGGGATAACAATACTTCAACTTCTTCATCTTCCTCTTATGGTTTGTTTTGTTTTTGGTGAGACATAATTGCTTGTTCGACGTCTCCGATATCCATACTAGTATCACTCGGACTCATAGTCGATTGCATTATTGTACACTAGGACTTGTTCAATCAATCAATCGGCTAGACTCGACTCTATCTTCTTCTTCTTCTTGTGACACCTTTCTCTACTGTACTGCATGTACGGTAGTATGGGTGAAGCGTGAAACAAAAAAGCATGAGTAGCTAGAGGCAACAATGATAGTTTTATGCGTTTGAACCTCACTCACTGTAACTTAGGCATATTATTAATTACTGTACGCACCTTCGCTTCTTCGCTAAAAAGCAAAGAAGATTTTTTGTACCAGATATTTCAGTCGTGTACAGTATATCCAACGTGTACTGACTAAGATCCCCTTTTCAGCATCTCAGTCTTCGTACCTCTCCCCCTGCTGGCGCTCGCCCCTTTAAATGAGCAAATTCAAAAAAATGCAAGAAAACAAAGCAAGAAGCAAATACAGAGAGCAAAAACAATAAAAATCAATAACAAGCAATGCGAACGCAGAATCAATCAATCAATCAATCACAATCGCTTCATTCATACTGTATTGCCAGCCTTCTTTGTTGTCTGTAGAGCGAGAGCACTTTCTGGTACACAGTTACTTCGATCCAGTTTATCTATCTAGCTAGGTTGTTGTGTTTGTGTTGCGGTGCGGTGAGGTGCAAATAAAAGGAAGGAAAGCAGAGCAGATATAACTACTAGAAGCTAGCTACCAATACCAATACAAAAACAAAAAGTACAGCTACTAACAAAATGGGAATAAAATCTGGTACTGATTTTTTACCAAAAGTATTAGAATTATCAGGACAAATAGTAGATTTAAGATATTATAAAGATGGTATATTACTTCCTGCACCTATTATCAAAAAGAACTGTAGCAGTAATCGGCGTAATCAACAGCAAGATCAAGATCAAGAAACAGAAGATCAAGAACAAGAACCAGAAGATCAAGATAAAACAAACAAAGCAAACAAAGCAGCAAATGCAAACGAAGTAAACGTAGAAGTCGACGTCGTCCATTGCGGATCGGAATTGATATCTCCTCCTGGATCTATCGAGCAGGACATGCCTTTGGTGATCGATTAATGGCCGATGAAAGACATTTAACAAATTATGGTAGAGCGAATATTGCATTGGAGAATAATCAAGTTGCAGTTGCTCAACAAGCTGAAGCTGTTGTTCAAGCGAAAGTTCAAGCGCAAGTTCAAGAGCAGGGAATAATAATAGTAATAACAACGCTGATAAACAACAACACAACAACAACAACAACCAGCAGCACCACCACCATCAGTGACAGCAGTGGCAGCAGGAGTAGGAGTAGTAGTCGATGGACAAATTGTTCGTGATTATCATGAAGCATGTGCGCATTATGTGATACGACGATTAAAACTATTGAAGGAAGAAACGAATGCTGATTTGTTACTAGTATTTGATGGACGATCACCACCCATTAAATCTAGGACATGTCAAGAAAGAAGAAAAAATACAACCTCCTATGATCAAATACGATCCGGTACTATGAATACTATAATAGGGGAATGGGAATGGGAATGATAAGAATAAGAATGGGAATAATGGGAATGATAAGGACAATGGGGAAGACAGCGAGATAAATGAAAACGCCGTTGTCAATATTGATATTGATATTGGTAGCAATAATAATAGCAATCATGATAATAATATTGAATTAGATATAGAACGACGTGTAAAAGCAAATCGTCGTGCAGGACCTGGGAAACATATACAATCAATTATTAATGTTATTATATCGAAATTAAAATTAGAAACTGGAGTAGAAGTAGAAGGAGAAGCTGTAACTGGTATAGAAGATGCAAAAGCAAAAGCAGATGAAGATGAAGCAGATGATGACGACGAAATGCAGCAGTTGGATACACAACAACAACCAGATTCATCGACTGTAGCAGCAGCAATAACGCCAATGCCAACGTCACCAGTGCCAACAGCAACATCAGTTGTCGCAGTAGAAGAAGAAGACCACAACAACAACAACAACAACAACAACAAAAGTCGTCGCCATCATCGTCGTCGAATAATAAGAATGAATCATCAAATACTAAAAATCACAACCCTAATTATAATTATTTAGCTGCCTATATGGTGGCACCGTATGAAGCGGATTCACAATTAGCCTATTTATCCAAACAAAATTATATTGATTTAGTCATAACAGAAGATACTGATTTAATTGCACATGGATGTCGTTCTATATTATATAAATGTCTTGATAATACTACTTATACTTCTAATAATAATAATTCGGCAACGGCGGCGGCGGGTGGAATAACAGAAAATGATATTTGTTGTGGAAAATTATTAGAATTTCATGATATTGGTGGAATGAAACCAACCACAACAACAACAACAACTGTTGGTGGTGGTGGTAGAGATGCAGCATCAAACACCGAAGTAGTAGCAACTACAACTACTATAACTGCAAATAATATAAATGTCACTGGATTAGATTTTATCGATTTTACACCTGTAATGATGTCAGTATTATTTGTGTTATTGGGATGTGATTATAATAATCATCAAAAATTAAAAGGTATTGGTTTAATAACAGCAATTCGAATTGTACGGAAAGCATTTTTATTAAATTCAGGTACTAGTATGGGGAATAATAATGAAGATAATTATAATGAAAATGATAAGGTATCATGTTTAGATATTGTATGGAAAGAAGCATATACGTCATCCTATGAATCAAATTCTAAATTTACTAATGAATTTAAGAAAGAATATGAAAAATCATTCGTCGAGGCTTTACTTATGTATCGGCATCCAATTGTATTTGATCCAATAATGAGAACATGTGTGATTGTACAAAAAACATATAATAATAGTACTTGCTTAGAAGACGAAGACAATGGCAATGGCAATAACAGTGTATGTAGTAGTGCTACTTTGATTGGTGATTATTCATTAACGAACAACTGTCAATTATACTCAGAATTATGTATGAATCGTAATAGAATAACTACAATTATTGGTGAATTACCACCAACACAAATGGAATGTATATCAATTGTGGAAGGACGTTCATCAGCACAATGGAGAATTAAAAAACCAACACCAATATATTATGATACTAATGAAACTAAGCACGGAAATGGTGTTGACGCCGCTAGTGGTGATGGTGATGGTGATGGTGATGGTGTTGTTGCTACTACTAGTACAACAACAGCACAACCATTTGTTATATCTAAAAGAAATTTACTAGAAAAGAAATCAAAGATGATTGTTATGACCAATACAACTAATAACAATTCCAATTTTGAGGATGACGATATTGATGATGATGATAATGAAGAAGAAGGAAATAATAATAGCATAAGAGTAGTATTGCAGCAACAACAATGGACGTGCTGCTACTCGAAAAAAAAGGAAAGGAAATTCGTCATCTTCTACTGCTACTCTTCTACTACCATTTTTCTCCTCCTCAATCATCTGCATCTATATCCTCATCTACACCCGCATCCATAGGAGGAGCATTTCAAGACGAAAACGGAAACACGTAGGAATACCAACAACATCAGCATCAGCAGCATCAGCAGCAAAAGGACAGCAATTATGCTGCTACTACAAGTGAACGTGAACGTGAACGTGAACGTGAACAGTACTACACGCAATAGTACCACCAGTAGTAATAACAAGCGGAAGTCACGTCATTATCATTGCTCCTCATTATCGTCATCATCATTGAATAACAGAAGCAACGGAAAATTTTTTTGACAAAGACGAAGATTCTTCGACTACTGCTGCTGCTCTTGATGATACTTTTGAGGCTGCCAGTTATGATGAGGCTCTGCCTTACAATCACCAGAAGAAACGCAAATACCGATCGGACAATCTAGTACTACTACTGCTACCGCTACGAAGTACGGTGGTGACGGGGATACAATTATGACATCCCACCAACAACAACACGTCGCCAACAACAACAGCAACAAAAAGAACAAAAAAGGAGTCTACAGCAGCTACGAATACTCAATCATCTTTAAAGCAACATCATCAACGCAATCATCGGTTGATGCTAGAAGTGTTAATTTATTGGCTTCGACAACACCTGAGCAAAGCAGCATGAGTTTAGCAACAACACAAACACAGTCACAATCGCAATCGCAACAATCGCAATCGCAATCGAAGAAGAAGTGCGAAGATAATGATACTACTACTAATAATAATAAAACGCCATCACGTGAATATAATTATTCAGTAGGAAAAACAACACCAGAATCTAAAGCTGTAGCAACTACTGCTAACGGTACTCAATTATCTTCAAAGGCAACACCAACTCCAAGGTCAACACCATTTTCTGCAGTAACACAAATAGCACGAATTGTGAATTTGCAAGTATCATCAACGACACCGGAAGGGAAGGAGAAAACATCCCAATCACAATTACATTCAACGCAAGCCGCTACCGGCACTCAGTCGTCGTCGAAGGCGACAACAACTTCAAAGTCTACACCATCTTCTGTAGCAACAACAACAACGGCACGAAGTGTGAATTTGTTAGCGTCAGCGACACCGGAAGAGAAAACATCAAAATCGCAGTCGCAATCACAATTGACTCAAGAGGAAGAAGAAGAACCGTCTCCATCTCTCAATTGCAATAAAAAAAAGAACAGCAACGAAATGAACAAGAATAGCACCAACGACTATAGTAATGATAATAATAATAGTAGTGCAACAGGAGATAACGTTATGCTGCCTTCGACACAAGAGGAAAAGTAGAACCACAACAACGATGCAAACGAGAACGAGGAACATCACCATGATCATCATGCCGAAACTATTTATGAAATGTGACATAACTTAACATAACGTAACATAGATGGCACACGAAAGAATATGAGATGACATGACATGACGTGCACAATACGAGTACAATACAAATACTATAAATATATCAATCCAAGCTATTACTACTATTAAAATTTTAGTCATTTAATTTGGTCGAAACATATCTCGTTTTCTTTGAATAAAAGCTTGCTCGTTCCATATTCAATACAAGTCTATTAAGAACGTACTTAGCCCTTTCCGTACAAATCTAGTACACGTCGCCCGTCTTCATTATTTTCATGTCTTTTTTTTGTCAAATAAAGTCGAGGAAACTTAATCTCTAGCAACGATGAAATCGTTCAATTCTATTATAGCACGAAGAATGAGTGATTTGAGACGACTTTTTCTCTCAAATCATTCATTCTTCGTGCTTTTGTCGCGTAAATTGCTATCGCGCTTATCCCTGTGGACACGTTCCGTTGCACGGAGGAATTGCAAAATCAATGCTTACGTGCGCGATCAAAAAAAAACCTTGTGCGACTAAATAGGACACGGCGGGTTTCGCATTGAAAGTAGATGATTCATTCGATTCATTCATTACTGCCTGTTCGCACTAAGAAGTAGTAGAAATTGATAATTAGTGGTATCGTATTATAATAGAAGCATATTCTACTAACAACTTAGGAACTGTTTGATATAAATAAGATATAATTTATATATTTTGTCTTATTATCGTTTAATACTATACTATACGTCGTTGCCCTTAATTCGTTCATACACAAGAATTCATTAATCATTTTTAGATTTCAATCATTCGCTGGGTTTTATCGTTTTTCATACCTTCTATTTCAAATACTGTAAACAATCTTCTCTTTGGTACCGGTATCACCCGCCACCGCAGGATCAGTATCATTATCTAATAATGCATTATCAACAACATTTTCAACAACAGCTGTTGCTTCTTTAGATTTAGTTTCATCATCATCTTCTTGTTCTGTTGTAGATGTGGCCGCATTACTATTTGTAGGAGTGGCAATATCATCGGCATCTTCCATTTTAATATCATTCTGATCTCCTTCTGCTGCAGAAGCTACTACATCACCACCATCCGTTGCTGCTGTAGCTTGTACTTGCTGTGCTTCGTCACCTCCTTGCTGTTCTTCCTCCTTCTTTGCAGCCGCACTAGCAAATACTGCAGCAGGGGTAGTAGTAGCATCAGTAGCAGCATCAGCAGCTACAGGAGCACCAACTTCCGTTGTTGTTGCTATACCACTACTATCTTCAGTTGGAACAAATATTGTTACTACGTCACCACCAGATCCAGATAGTTTACGACGTTTATTTGATATACGTTCATTTTTACGCTCCTCTCTATATTTACGATCAGGTCTTGATATATCCCTCATAACTTGACACGCCTTATGAATAGCTTTATCATATGATAATTCTTCCCATATATCATCAATTAATTTGATAATTTTGGTGGTGGTTGATGATGATGATGATTTGTTATTATTATTATTACCATCAATATCAGTTGTTGCAGTTGCTTTACCTGGTTCTACTGAAGTAGTTTCCTCATCACCGCCTGCCGGTGCATCATCGTCTTTCGTAGTACCGACGGTGGCTATTGCAGTATCATCATCACCTACTGTCATTGTTGAATCGGTCTTCATCGCTGTATCGGCGCTATTGCCTGCTCCTGCTCCATCACCACTTTCAGTTGTCATCGTTACATCATTTCCTTCTTTATTATCAACAGCTTCCGATGCTTCATCTTTTGACGCTTCTTGTTGATCTGAATAGGAAGCAATTAACTCTTTCGATGCTTTTTTTAGAAATCGACCTGGTGGAGATAAAGTTTTGGTTATCTCATCCACAATTTCTGTTGCTAATTTACGTTTTTCGGTATATGTACCACTATCAAATTCTGATTTACGTTCTAATGCCATTTTACGTAATCGTTCATTGCCGATATGTCCGTTCACATAAGCACTGAAAAAGGAAGAAAGGAGAGGGAATGACAAAATTGGTAAGACGTACAAGAAAAGGACAGGTTTTATTGCATCGCATTTAAGATTTGCTGCAGCATCGTTAGTTTCTCTTACCCTCTACCCGACAATACATCATGGGCATGTACACCAAATGGATTTACTTGAAATAATTCATCATTAATTGGATCGGGTTCATTCAATTTATCAACAACACCATCAATTGGTGTTGATACTGATGTTCTTGTGCGTTTAGTACCTGAAGTAGATGATCGACGACGTGATTGTGATTGCGATGGATCTTGTGTCGACAACGCTGCTGCTGCTGCGGGTGTTGTTGGTACACTACTATCTACCAAAACGCCGACAACAGCATCAGCTGCTGCAGCTGCAGCACGTTCTTGTCCTTCAGATGCTGCTGCTGCTATTGCCTCTAATGACATCGGTTGTGGTGGAATCGTATTCATATTCATGCTAATCTCAACCTCACTTTCACTATCACGACGATTCTGATGTTGTTGCTGTTTCGCTTCAATACGGTCAGGACGTTTATAATCTCTCATAACTTGTTGTGCTTTTAATATAGCTTGTTCCTTTGTCATAGCAAAATACAATGGTGTATTTTGTTTTTGCTGCTGCTGTTGATCATCTCCACCACCACCACCACCTTCTAACCCTTCAATGGTCATAGGTGGACGTTTTTTCAACCATTGAGTCGATGGTGTATGAGCTAACATTATATTCACAATTTCTACAGCTAAACTACGTTTCACTGCATGATTACCAATATCAAAATGTCTTTTTCGAACAAAGCATAATGCTCTAAATTTCTTATTACCTGGATGATTATTCACAGCAGCACCACGTCCACTTAATACATCCATATTAGCAATATCACTTATAATTGGACCAGGTGGTTGTTTTTGTAATTTAATTGGTTTAGCAACAGCAACAACATTTGCAGGCGCAGGTTCTGGTTTGACAACTGTTGCGTCACTCGCAGCAGCAGCTAAACCAGAATGATGTTGTTGGATGTGATCTTGAATATGCTGATTCGCTGCTGCCACCGAAGCCTCGGTAGTCAAACCAGTAGTAGTAATAGTAGTAGTGTGATCCGTTTGCTCTTCGGATGCTTCTGGTTCTGTTGTTGCTGCTACCGCCGCAGCAGCGGCTGCAGCGGCTACAGCTTCCAAGTTATTACTATTGTCATCTTGTAGGGGAGGAGGAATAGAAGGAAGTTGTTCATGTTGAACCACCTGTTCCGTTGCTGTCGTCGTCATTTCAGTTTCAGCCGTTGTCGCAGGTACTACAGGTCCCGCCACTTCGGTGGCGGTGGTTGTGATTGATTGTTGATCTTGAATGATAGCGCCACCTGCTACATCCGTCACTTCTGCTGTTTGGGAAGGAGTTATTGCTGCAACAGCAACATCAGCTAATGTTGTTGATGATGTGTCGTAGAAAACATCATCATTCATATCAGTTGCAGTTGCAGTTGGGGCTGCTACTACTACGACGGGAGCAGCAGCAGGATCAGTAACAGCACTCTCAGTTGCTGCTGGAGCGGTGAACTCTTCGACAGGAAGTTCGTCTCCAGCTGCTGCATGTTCTTGTTGTGCGGGTGGAGGGGCAGGAGCTGCTTCCGCCACTGGCGTTACTGTTTCTTCTTCGTTGTTGTTCTCGGACATTATTATTATTTTAGTAAAATTAATTGAGAGGCTAGATTGTCGGTAGTTGAATAATGGATTCAGTAGAACCGAGAGCACACAAAGAGAAAAAAAACAGGAAAGGTATGTTTCGTGGTGGTTCGTAAAAGTGTGAGGAGAAGAAAAATAAAGATTTTTTAGATCGATAGGAAATCAATTAGCTTAAAAGGTATGCTGTGATGACTTCTGATGGTGATAATTATGTTACTAAATTCAATTCAATTCAATTCAACTTAAAAGTGCTATGGTAGGTTGAGGTTTTCTTCGAAACTGAGATCGATTGGGATCATGTGATCAATTCGACTTACTTTTTTTGTTTCCGATTTTGATTGATTGATTGATTCGATTGATTCCTTCTTCTCTTGTGTTGTTAATAGAGAGGAATTGATTCCACCAAGTCAAATGATTTTTTATGTTTATGTGTCGTTGAAGCGAAGAAGTTGGTCAAAAGGGTCGTTTTGCGGTACTACAGTATGTTGGGGGCTGCTTGCTTGTTTTTTTCACCATAATAATCGAGATCTTTCGTCGACGAAAATTTGTTGCTACAGTAGCTCATGTCGCTGAGCTGTTAGTGCGTTGAAGCGATTTTAATTGACTAACTGCCTAAATAAAGTCTGACAGCCTCGGTGTGTTGAAAGCGTCATTGCGTGCATGTTTTCTGGCGCGAGGACTGAATTATCCATAATGACGGAAGGACGGACGGACGGACGTGGACTAATACAAAAACAAGGAATGAAATTAAATAAGAATCAATCAATCCAGTGTTGTTGGTGTGGGTATTTCGAGGGAACTGGAACTGGCATCTTGCAACTGTATATGAAACATTAGCGAATGAAGTTGAATGTCAAGGTCGGTTTTATGCTACTGAGATGAATGAAATTAATTTCTGATGGAGATGGGATACAGTATAAAGTTTCGGACAGATTTGAGTTATAGTATTGTAAATACTAAGGTACGATAGTTAAGGTAGGTAGGTAGATACTTTTTAATTAATTCAATTCAATTCAATTCAATTCAATTCAATTCAATTCTTTATAATTAACTACTACGGTTACAATTTGAATCTTATACTTTTTGTTCTTTTAATAATTTCATAATCCCATTGCAGTGTGCCATTCCCAAAACCGCAACGACAACAGGACGTTCTCCTCCTTCTCCTACTCCTCCATTCATTTCAGATGGACTGCAACCAGGAACATAAGTAATGGAAGGATCAGAATCAGACGTTCTACTTTTACTATCAAGTTTGAAGAATTGTTGGAACCAATTGTTGTTATCATTTCCACCATTAGTAGTAGCAGTAGTAGAATAAATTTTACATTGATCTAATATACTCTTTGCTAATATATCATTCCGTTCTGCTAATAATGGTTTTAATAATAATCGTGCAAATACCACTGTTTCTAATATTGCAAATGATACCGATAAAATATAATCGGCAAAGGTACGTTCTGGTTGTAGTTGTGATGATAATAAATCAGATGCTGTGGTTGATGCTGCCGTAGCAGCGGCACCAAGACTTGTCATATCGATAAATGGTATTGTTCCATGATCCGAATAATATTGCAAACCAATAATGGAACTAAAAAATAATCCAAATGGTATTGGATCTTTTAAAAAAAATGATAAGGGATATTTCACTAAACTGACCGGTAGTGAAATTAATAATCTTGGATCTAAAAATGATAAGGCATTCAAACCTTGCAAACCTTGATTTTTTTCAGATGGTAATAAATTATCATTATTGATCGGTGTTGTTTGAGACCATCCCTCTTGTATCTCCTCCAACGAATGTTTCCATCCATTGGGACCACGAATAAAGATATCTTGGACGGTATCTTTAAAACTGGCCTTTAAGGCATCGACTGTAACATTAATTCGTTGATCACCTAATATAGTGGGACGATTGTATTTCAATGAGGATATTTCCCATGCAGCACGCATTTCATTTCCTAAAAAATCTTTGTCATTTGGATTTGGATTTTTGTCTAATATTTCTTGTGTCTTATTCCAACGAATATCACAGGATTCAATAATGACTGATCCTAATTTATTAGTGGACCCCAATTCTTCTAAAGTATTTTCCACTAATGATATGGATGCTGGATTGTAATGCATGGATCCAATTAATAATACTGTGACATTGGTGGATGGTTCAATAAATTCTAATATTTGACGATTATTGGGACCTAAAATGGATTCGGACAATGGCTTTGCTATGCCGATTTCCGTTGCAGTGTTAGTCGCCATTATTGCTGACGTCGTCGTCGTCATTGTGGAAGAATAATGACGACGAGAAGAAGGGACAATCGAGAATGACTGACAATAATTCGACGGATGAGTCGTAGCTAATAATAGGACCGCCATCATTAGTAATACCGACTGGGGTGACGACCATGAGCTAATATTATTACCAGTAATACGAATCATCCTCCCAATCATCATAGTCAAATTATTCAAATTACCGGAATTGATTAAATAATTGAAGAAAAGTCGAAAACAGTTTAGTAAAATAAGAGATGTTGTCGATCCTCCGTTGGTGAGGCAAAAGTAGCAGTAAAGAAGTTGCGTAACAAAATGAGATTGCTGCAAAACAAAAAAGAGAATATTCAATTTATAAACTTGTCAATAAGGTTGTGGGAATTATTCAACTATTATGATTATAGTTTATTTATTTATTTATTTGTTTTCTGGCGTGATGACGATGTAACTACTCTGTACTGCTGTAATGATGTCTTATGTGTCGAGGCGTATGCCAATGAGATGTTGTGAAAGTTCTTTTTTTCGTGATTGAAGTGTGTCGATCGTGTCGATGATGTCGAAAAAAAAAATCTAAATCTTCGACTGATGACTGGATTTTCTGATTCGATTTCTTCATAAGTTTGTTTACATTCTCTCTTCTTTTTTAAAATTGAAAGTCCGATGCGTGACTGGCTGACCTTGATATGAGAACTGTGACTCAATATTTTTTTCTACACGTGTTAAAACGTGAAACCCGCTTTTCCATTCACTCTATTCATTCATTCATTTTCTTTCTTCACCGCAAAACTTCAACTAGGCGTACCACACTAACGATTGATCTCTACTAGTACCATGTACTGTACTAGATCAAGTCGTGCTCCATCGATTTTAAATTTTACTTGAAACCTTTCCTTGGATCTACTCAAAAGGCAAGTTTTAATGCAGGTGGTTAGAACCCATAAAAAATCGTCCCTTATACGTAGAAAGCGAACAAAAAGAGTAAACTCATCTTATAAAACAATAACCACTCCACCACCACCACCACCACCACCGTCGTGATCATCATCGTCGTCGTCATCGTCGAATAGGATGAATAATTCTTCTTTCATTCTCGCCATAAACGCAATTTATGCAATTAATATTATTGCATCATTGCCATTGTTATGCTCTGGTACTGTTGAACAGCAGTGTTGTCGTCAAAGGCGATTATCCGAAGACGACGCCTATGCTGGTATAATCATCGATCCAAAGGAAATCCTGAATGATGATACAAGAAGGATTATTACAAAGAAACTACAACAATATTCTTCTACAGAGTTTCATTATGAATCATCGTCAGCGGTGAATAATAGTAATATTAATAGTAGTGTGGAACCATCAGAGGCAGAAAAAGTAGCGAATCAGACAGTACGTGTAACAACAACAACAACAGCAAATGATGATTACAAAAACAATGATATTGATGACGATGGAAACATTGTCGACAATTATGGTGTTGATTGTCACAATAGCGAGAAATGTAGTAATATCAGAGTTGCGATAGTTGATGATACTGCATTTAGATTCTATAATGATCATGACTATGATTTTGGTATTGATCTACTACAACATGATAACGATAATGGAAGTAGTAATAACAACTATAGCGCAGTAATGATGGCAGAGTATGTCGCTAAAAGACTACACAACCGATTATGGGATGTTAAATCCAACAAAGAAGAAGGAGAAGAAGCAAAACGTATAAAAACCGAAGAAGGAACTAATAAACGTGGAATGACAACATTACTTGATAGTTATAATGATGCTAATATATTAATATATTTAGATATTCGTGATCGGGTTGTTTTTATAACGGTTGACAATATAATCCCAACTTACGTCGTATTTTAACCGACAAACGTATTGATCGTATAATCCGAAATGAAATGAAACCTTACTTTAAGAATGATGATTACGGGAATGGACTGATCAAAGGTATGGAACAGATAATAGATCTTCTTGAAAATAACAACGGAGAAGAAGAGGATGAACAGTATGTTTTTTTCCGATTTTGAAGGATTTTTATGGATAATTTTGGTTATTTTGCATTGTCATTATAATCTAAGGTTGAAACAACGAAAACGACAACAACAACGTGTACACGCAAAAAATGCAAGCGAGTTATCAACACAGGATATAATTCATGATGAGGAATTGCGTAAAACTCATGCCGAAACGACTAATTGTCCTATATGTCTTGAAGATTTCAATCCTGTTGTATTGGATCTGATAGTAAACCAATCAAAATATTACGATGTGGTCATGTCTTTGATGAATCATGTTTTTTAGAATGGATCACATATGGACATGGTGGAGACATTACTAAATGCCCCATTTGTCGTTCAGAGGTCGGTGGTCCAAATACAAACAACAACGATAGTGATAGTAACAATGGTGATGATAGCGGAACATTAGTTGGAAACAGAGAAGGATACGTGTCAAGATGGTCATTTACATTCAATAGAACATCTCGCATTCCCCGTTGATGACGCGGCGGAGCAGCTCACATTTAACAAACACTTCGAGTAACGACAGTTACAACGATGATGACGATGCTATTACTACCAGTAGCAGTAGCAGTGCGATAGTTATTATGCCTTCGGTGGCGATGATGACGGTGACACCAATACTACTTCAGTTGGTGGAAGAGGTGGACGTTTCTAGTTTAAAATTAGAATCAAAATTATGGCTACCTTTCTATTTTGCCACTATCAAATAGAAGCCAGTTCGCGAAGAGATGCGAGCTTTTTCAGGTGCCAAGTAAACCTTAACCTCTAATCATTTCCCACCTCTTTATTATCATGCATTGATTTCATTCAAATATTTATATCTGTTCTTCCTTATAATGTAAGGAAGAACAGATATAATTCGGGCTCGCAGGTATGAAAACAATGATCAAGCCCATGTTGAGGGAAAAAATGTCTTTGTAGTCCGTCGGTTAATTGGTTATGACCGTTTTGATGGGCTGATATGTATAAGTTTTATTTTTTATTTTTCTTTATTTTTTTACATTAACTAAGTACTAAACTATGGGTAGCGTATGGTTGGTTTTGAGATGCATTAAACGCCGCTAATCGATCTTCTGTAGAACCACTTGGCGGAGAAGTCAGTGTCGCTAATCGATCCTCTAAAGAAGCACTTGGAGAACTATGCAAACCTCCTTCTTCCAAACGATTATCAAAATCATCTCCTGCTCTTTCAGCCAATACTTCTTCTACTGATGGGAGCGCTGTATTTACTGCTGGTAATTCTATTGCCCCTCCTTCCTGTTCTTGCTGCTGGTGTTCCATGTTCTCGTCTTGCTACTATTGAGTTATCTCTTGCTCTATCAGCCAATACTTCATGTGCCCCTGATGGGTCTTCGTGTATCGCTGCTACTCCTCCAGCTCCCAATAATATTGCTCCTCCTACTCCTCCCATTACTGCTATAAATAATCCACCGCTCCATGCTCCTGATGCAGCGCTTTGGTCTTCACCTAAACTAAGTACAGATCCTACTGCTGCTCCGACTAGTCCTCCTCCAGCTGCTCCTAATGTTGCTCCTACTGCTATTGTCGTTTTCGTCATATAATTATCATCCGAAATTAATTCATCAGTACCCGAACGAAAGCTCAGAATAATTATTCCAACCTTGTCAAAGTTGTTTTCGACATCTCCGTACAGCAAAAACACACACAGAGCTTTTCGCTACGATCTGTAATTTTTACGGTACTCGACCTTAACGGGTCATACTTCTGAAAGCATGATTGTCAATGATTGCTTCCTTTTCATTTGATTCTTTATGGATTCACACATGTACAAAATACTTAGTCGTACGTATACTGGCACAACTAACTATCACACCGGACAAAAATGTATAAATATCAGGAGTGTGAAAGTGACATTAAAAAAAAGAGGATGCACAAATAAGAATCGCGACTATTAGTATTATAATTTACCTGCTGCTGTAGTTAACATAAACTAGCCACTCACAGAATCAGACTTTAATCTAATATTCGATCAGAATACTACTATTACGATGATGATAACTAGTATTAAGTTTCTCTTTATTTTTGGTGTGTTTTTATTAGCAACATCATCATTAACATTTGGTGATGCAAAACCGCACGATGATCATGCTGCTGCTGCTGCTGCTGCTGCTGCTGCCACGGGTGCTACTACTACTACTGGACTTCGAAAGACTGTTCGAAAACTCAGATCGGAGAAGAGTTCAACGAACGGTGCATTGATGGAGCAGTCGTATGGATTTTCGCAGACGAAGGCAAAGGTGCTGGAGCAACAAAGAAAGGCGAAGGGTATGGTACCGGAAATAGCGAAGGCACCAAAGACAAACCAAAGTAAAGAACCTCAAAGGATTTTGAAAAAGTCAAAGACCAGTAAAGACAAGAACATGAAGAAGAAAGACAAAAAGAAGAAGAAGAAGACAAAGTCGTCGCCACCACCGCAACAAATTGCCACTATAGAGGATGTACTCATTGCTGCTCCAGCCTCTAAATCTCAAGAAGATGTTGAAGAAGAAATTAGAGGTGCAGTACTAGATAGCAGTTCCTCAGGACGTCGTAATCTACAAGAGGACGAGGCAGAAGATATTTCAGTAAATGTTGGTTACGCCGTTTCATATTGTACTCTGATCTTCATTCCTCCTGCTGAAATCTCTAATTTTGTTTCTTGTTATGTGTGTGTAATCACGTTAATTATGGATGCAGGGACTGGAATTGATGTAGATGAAGAAGCAATAGCTATTACTGAACTCATAGATACTGGTGTTTTCATAGCAGATCTCGATTTTGTCGTTGCATTTGCAGGTGGAACAGCATCTCCTTCCGCTTCTCCAACACCAACTACAGCATTACCAGATTCACCAAGCTCCGCTCCTAGTGGAGCAGCATCTGAGATTCCATTTCAGTCGTATGCACTAGAAACTGACGTTGTGCATAATGTACTCGTTGCTGCTCCTAACACTAAATCTACAGTGGAAGTTGCATTGGAAATTGAGATTGAAGCGGAAAACGTTCTACAAGAGAACAACATATATCTACAATCTGAAGTGTGTGGGGAGGGTATTTCGGTCAATGTTAGGCAGTTTTGCGTCATTTTAGACTGTGCTTCAATTTTTATTCTTCCTGCTGTTACACCTGACTTTGTTACCTGTAAAAATTGTACAATTGTTTTAGATGTGTTACTAATACCTGATCGCACCCCCAGCTTGGTTGAAGCAAAAACCATTCTTACAACGAATATAAATGATGGTACATTCACAAAAGATCTCGAATTTTTAGTAGTATTGGCAGGTGCTTCAGACTTGACTTACGTACCAACAGCAGAACCAACAGCATCCCCGACTGCTCCAAGCTCTATCCCCTAGTACATAATATTATATATATATTTATATATATATATATATCACATAGTAAATCAATGAGTTAAATTAAAATTATCCCCTAGTACAGGACCGAGTGGTGGTCAGTCCATTACCTTCCAGAAGTCAAATCAAGATCCTCGTCGTCATCACAGCAAGCACAAGTTTAGGTCCAAGTCCCTAGCCCAGTTCGGATTGCCACACACTTGGTACCACTTAACCACTTCTTTGGACACAATACTTCACATCACTATCTCGAGACTATATGTACTTTTTGTACTGTTCATCTTGTAGTGTCGTTTGGGCCAATTCGGTATTAATATACCAGGGTAGTGTGACACAATTGACACGGATACCATCCGGACCCCATTCACAGGCTCAATTTTTCGTCAATTGATTCATCGCTACCTTCATGGCGGCATACGGTGTACCACTTTTCATCCCCACCAGACCTGCTACCAAACCAATATTCACTACCGAGGAGGACGACGTGGTTGTTTGTGTTGTTCTTGTTTCGATCGGATTACGATCACGATTACGATCACGACGTACTAGATATGGATGGCATAATTTTGTGACTTCAAAAAATGAATGAAACTTGGTATTCATAATAATAGTCTACATCCGGTTGACTAGTTCGATTCAATTACAGCCGTTAAAAATTAAACGCTACGCGCGCGCTCGTCGACGTTATTTATCGTCACATTTTGTTTGCACGAATGGGAATTGAACATCAGTTTGGGCTGTTTGTACGTAAGCTTTATTTTTAAAAGTTTCTTCGAGTATTATGTGCATCATCCCATTATCACGTCGTTATTGCTCGCTCATTCCACAGACTGTGATTGCAAACGAATCGATGGAGAAACGTTACCAGACCGAGCGGGTCGGAAATTAATCGAGACAGAAACAATAAATGCGTTCAGAAAAGTACTACAATATTATCAGCACTCAATGAAGTATCGTCTTCTACCGATCAAAAATTAATAAAAATTAATAATAAATAATAGTAAGAATAATAATAAATAGATTTAAAAATAGATAATGATGATGATTCGTGACCATGATACGACGAGGCTTCCGTCTCTGGTACCACTACTCCTCGGTTTAATAATAACGCTGTCGATATCGTTGACTTTATTCACGGGTGTTACCGGAGAAACATTTAGTGACGATGTTGATAACGATAACAACAACAACACTGTCGTGTATGACGTGCTTATTATTGGAGCAGGTTGGTCAGGTAAGAAAGGAGAAAAAGAAA